>JABYQS010000043.1:0-241464 GCA_022592435.1 Cerioporus squamosus
CGAATGGGCACCCGAATTCGAGTTCTGGTGGACGCGGTCGACGCAGGTCTCAGGGAGCGTCGCGCGCGCAGGCGTTGAGTAGCGTCGTGTTCGTGGTTAGTGAGCAGCCGTCTATGAAACCTCCCGGGATGGACGACACCCTGGAAACGGGGTTAAGTACACCACGTACTGCACAGGGTGTGCGCGCAGACTTGGAAGACGATGGGCTATCTCGACGGCCTGTGCAGGAAGTGGGACTGGTGTAGAGTCTGGAACCAGTATTGTACATAGCACTGTACATATGGCATGCGTGTATGAGAGAACACGAGAGAAACCCATCGGCACTACGCACAGAACACGTCCGGAGGGACGGGCGCCTAATTCGCACCTCTCTTGTCCCTTTCCACCATCTCGATGCGCCAGTCTCTGTCTCTCAGCTCAACTCTCTAGACTGGCTGACATGTCTTTGAACCTCACCTGCACTTGTGACAAATTACTCGCTCACTCGGAACTCCCGGCCCACTCGACGTTCAGAGAGGACTGGAGACTTGTAGGCCGGCCGCGCTGGATGGGCTAGAGCGGGCGCGGGACTTGGGCTGAGAGATGGGTGAGGGCTGGGCAACTGGTTTAGTCGACGGCTTCGACGTTCTGCCTGCTAGGAAAGACGTCTTCCTCTGGGAGCTCGGACTCGGTTGGACAATCTAGCAGGGCGTAGTGTGCGTGCTACGATCCTGCGTCGTGCGCGTGCCGCTGACACGCGCGCAGACACGAAGCCGAAGCTCGAACACCCACTTAGCTCGCCGGTAGCTCCAGTCAAGCATTAAGACCCTGGACTGTCTACGCGACTTCAACATCAGTACCTCTTGAGCTCCGACTTGTGCCAATCTGTCGAGAGTACTGACTACCACTCCTGTGCCAATAGGTAATCTGCCTCAGCGGGCCGTCGGATACTCGCTGTCGCCCAAAGGCCTCGTCCCTGCGCTGGTGACGTACCCAGGAAGAGGTGTGGTATCCACGCCCCAGTGTCTCGAGCTTCGCAGACGGCTAGGTGCGAATTCAATTGCCAGGTCACGGTGAGCGAAGAACGCTTCCCATAGTCATCAAAACTGCGCATGCATGGCTTCTGCTAGTCCTCCGGCCTTCCGTATCTACATCAAGGAACGAGGCCACGCACACCGAAGGAGGCCTGCGACATTGTGTACATAGAATGCATGACCGCGGACGGCGGCTCTTTGCTGTAGTGCGGGATTCTCGGAGCTGAGATCGCTTGTCGCACGAACGCTATCGTTCGAAGATCGACGATCAAGGAACGACCCTCATGTCGCAGCACCGACTATGTACGTACCTCCGGGGTCCTGCTGCATGCCCTCGTCCAAAAGTAAGTTGCTGAGAAAACTCTGCGATAACGAGCTGCTGCGCGATGCTAACTGTCAGCCAGCCTCAGGCTTCCGGGACTCTCGGGGCGACGGTAAGATGTCTAGGCACAGATTCTGCACCTGCATGCAGTTCGGGTATCTTCTTCTCACTGATGTTGTTGGTCCTATACCGCGACAAAATTGGGACACGCGGCGTCGCCACGCGATTGTCCTCGTTCTGAAGAAATATTCATGTTCCGGTCGTCAGCGCCGCAGCCTATCATGAAGTCCTCCCAGGTTAACGGAGGAACGAGTACGGGAAGCTCGGGAGAGCGTATTCGGCGGTGAGTTCTGCCCTCGACTTCTCAACGCCGAGGTCAGCTCACGCCGCTCTCATGCTAAAGTGCATAGACGTGGGAGCTCCGGCGGCAGAGGGGCATTCATTGCATTGGTCAACTTCGACGGGAATGCGCTCCTTCGAGGGCAAGAACGAGATGTTCACTGTCAGTCACGCCATTCGAAGCGTTTTCCGTAACACCACACTGTCATTTTCTCCGAATCGTGATAGGTACAAAACCCCTACACACCCTCGTCAAAGCTGACCTCGAGTTCTAATCGTCAGTCCTCTCGCGTAGTGTGTGGACCGGCCAGCATGTCCCTCATACCAGGTTCTCCCTCGCCACCGTCCTCCGGAGTGGCAGGACTCTCTGCGTCAGAGGCATTCGTGGTGCTCGTGGTGGACACGGTGTCGCATGCTACACAGCTGCTCAACGTCGTTCTGTCGTCGATCCTGTTCGGTATGTCCGGCTCGGGTGTCTCCGTCTCAACACGCGTCCGGTGCTAACACTATCCGTTCATTCAGGTGTTGCGACCAGCCTCGCCGTAGCGACGGCGTACATCCTCCTGTAAGCATCCTCTCTCCCGGTCGTTCGCGTCCGAGGGATAACAGGAGCTCCATCGATAGCGGGAAGGGCCTGAAGACTCGCGGTCCCTTACTGCTATTCCTCGCCACGCTCATCCTCTACACATCAACCACGGTCTTCTGCGTCGCGGGCTACGTGGCCGCCTTTGTCATCCAGGCCGAAGAGGTCTCCGCTGCGAACGCAGCGTTCGCACAGAACTCGCAAGCGCTCTTTAATCCCCTGCCGACGGCGAACTTCGTGTCAAGAATGTCGTGCCTCCAGACAGTCGCGCTTACTATGAACGTGAGCAGGGAGCGATCCTCTCGCTGAGGGCGCGAACTGACATGTAGCTCCCTTGATCTAGATCTTTGTCGGAGATGCGATCGTCTGGTGGAGGACCTCGATGATCTGGAGTGGACGGGCTCGGAAAGTGATCCTCTGCCTCTACGTGATCCTGCTTTCTGCTACCGTCGGTACGTCTTTTGTTCTTTATCTCGACACTCCTTTCTCAGACAATGGCTTGGCTCGCGGCAGCTCTGAGCATCGTCGATACGTGCGGCGCATGCGACATCTTGCTCACTATCGACACCAATGGCGGTCTGCGCCGCGGCCGGCTGTTCGCAGGGACACGGTTCGGCACGGCTGCGTCCATTCTCTCGCTCACAACAAACGTCCTCGCAACATGTCTAACCGGGTACAAGGCGTGGTGAGTTCCGCTTCCTCCGAATATGTGGTACTGAACTACCAGCTGAATTCGGTTGAAAGGGTGCACGGCAGAAGTCTGAAGCTGTATCTGTCAGAAGGGTCGACTAGGACAAGTGTCGAGAGGATCCTCATCCTCCTCACCGAGTCCGGCCTTGCATACGGAGCTATATGGGTACGCATCCTCCCTGACTCGTATATTAGCGTACTCACGCAGCTTGCGCGTAGGTGTTTGTTGTTGCCTATCAGGTCGGAGAGACGAATCAAGAGATCTACGGCAACGGAGCCAGTACGGTCTCCTACTGGCTCATCGCTGGCTACTTCGTGGACGGCGCGCTCGTGCCGCTCATCGTGAGTAGTGAACGCCTTGCATCCGCATCGCCTCGTATTGACAATATTTGCTCTGTGCTTGCTTCTCTAGGCGATCTATCCGATGCTAATCATCGTTGTTGTCACACTCAAGAAGTCGCAGATGGAGAGTTCATTTGCTTTCACCTCGCATTTCAGTACGGACATTCCCTTGTCGAAACTCCGAAGCCCTGTGTCCGTCGATACTGGGTCAAGCCGGAACACTGCGACTCTTTCGGGACGAGGACGCGGTGCATCCGAAGCCGTGGTAGTGCTCAGGGAGCCGGAAATTGAGAGCCTGCACTTTGGGATCAAAGACGCAGAATCGTTTCTGGTGATGCATGGGAGCCAGGAGACGGTGTAGGGTTTGTCCGAGTGCCGATGGCCTGTCTTCCGTGCTTGGGTCCTCCGTGTTTTATCAACGAAGTCGCTATTGAGAATTTGAGAAGTGTTGTACCCCCGCGCCATGATCGCAAGCCGTATCCTCAGCGAAGACCTACTATTCCAAGGAGAACATCATGTATAGCTTGAACTATAGCCCGAAAACGCCGTACAATACAAGCAGCTACAAGAGCGTTGAATCAGCGAACACGCTGCAGGATAGAATGCCCACGCGACAGACCTGTCCGGGCGCTTACTCTGCACCTCTCTTGTCTCCTACCACCACCTCGTCTCGTCGTCTTCGTCTTTCAGCTCCACTCATGCTATCTACACTGGGACACTGGTAAAAAAAATTGCGCTGCTTTACAACCTCTTCGCTCACCTGGAACACCCGGCACACTCAGTATGCCGATCTTTGAAGGCTCAAGACTCGCAAGGCCGGCCGTGCTGATGGGCTACAGCGGGTTGCGAGAGAGACTCGCGAGCATTCTGAGGGAAATGTAGCGGGTGCGCTTATCTAAAGGTAAGTCAACACGCTCAGTGATATGCTGTCTCGCTGCTGGGTGGATATCGAACGTCCTGATGCGCTGCCAGTGGACGGGATATGGCTCCGTGACGGAGATCGTCGGATCTACGCAAGTAACGGCCGGAACACTATTGCACGCACTCAGGTAGGTTTTCAATCGACTGTACACATTCTGCACGTGCTGGACGGCTGGAAGACATGGGATTCGAAGTCTGCTGCGTTCCTTCTAAGTTGCTTGAAAGCTCAACTCGGTCAGAGGATGTCCTCGGAGCGTGAGCTGACTCTGAACTTACCCAGGCTCTCTGGACACACCAGCCCAGCCTGAACACGCCCGGGAGCGGGTACTTCAAAGGCTCTTGACGCCAACGGATCTCGGACTCGGACGCCACGGTCATCAAGCCCCGCTACACCGAGCCTGCGACACTGCCTCTCGCAGGACGAGGACGCGCTGCGCCCTGCTCGGATACATCAATATAGTATAAGGCCGCTGCATGTTCACCGACCGCATGTCCAGAAAGCGCTACCCGCATCCGCTCTCGCTCACGCCCCTGCACGCCACGTCATCCATACCCGACTTCGCCGTTCACTGGGCTAGCGCACCGACGTCCTGCAAACGCTCAGGAATGCGTCCCAGGAGCGCGTCAGAGCGCTCGTATACGAAGACGGCTCTCCGGGCTCGTCAATGAGTGCCACCCTCTCCCCTGCAGAGCCTGCGAGCACCGAAGTACGTGTGGGAGCACGACATCTGCCAGGGGGATGTGTTCGGGAGCCCGCTCGAGATCTCCCGGGATGTCCGCGACTGCAACCGACAGCCGTGGCCCAATCGTGGAGAGAGAGGCTCCTTCTGATCTCTCGCTCCGGATCGACAATTGAGCTCGACTGGCATTCTGCACAACGAGAGGGTGTTTCTTGTGTCTTTGCACGGGCCCGCCGGCACGGTCCTGGCCATGGTGGAGATGCGCACGGTGGTGTGCGCGGTGCTGCAGCGGTAGGAGCTGCGCGTACACCCGGGATAGGACGATGCGTACCGAGATTACTACAAGTCAACGTGGCAGGAGGCGCCGGTTGTGCTCGAGAGCAGGAGCGGTAGAGGGTGATGGCTCCGAGACGAGGCGAAAGCTCGCTCATGTCGCTGGGGTTCCGGGTACGTGCATTCTCGAGTATTCATTGCCGGTGTACTACGTAGTCTCACCGCAGGTCTTTCAGCGTCTTCAATTGGCTTCGGGAGACAGTGAAAGGCTACGTCCAGTAGCCACGTGTATTAATCAGATGCGCATAATTGAAGTCCTCCCGAGTGAACTCCTGCCCCGACTGAATTTTCGATGTCGACGCTACAGGAGCTTGCTCGAAGTTCAATCACGATTCTGCTGATAAATGCATGTCAGGACGTAAGCATCCCTGATCTCCTTGGTGCAAAACTGGGTCCAATTGAGCTCTAACTTCTTGTTCGCAAGTCCTGCACCGTGCTGCGGACCTGTCGCGGTTGGCGGGAGGCAGGCGAGGTGAGTGCTCCCGGTCCAGTAGCTGAGCTTTCTGCTTCTAGGTTGATGACCGACTTCGGTTTCGTTGAGCACTGGACACCAAGAGACATTAATTCGACGCCCTCTTGAACTCCTGTGAGAGATCCTCCCGTACGTCAGGGAGGTCTCTCAATACCCTAAGTCGTCGCATCTCCCACCAGTACTTATAGCTCATCCTCTCGGAGCACAGCATCATCCCCTGTACTCTACACTCAGCACTTCCCTCGACGACGCTCGTCATGATGAACTCGGACCCTTCGTGCGCCGGAAGCGAGGCCGTGTGGGTCGTCGTCCTCGACACCCTTGCGCATAGCCAGCAGCTGGTGAATGTCGTGATGACCACAACCCTCTTTGGTGAGTTCAAGTTCAATTGCCCGACTCGGATTCGTCCTCATTGGAGTGAATGTTCAAAAACGCGTCCTACAGGAATTGCGACTAGCCTCGCCATTGCGTCCGTGTACATCCTGCGGTACGTCGCTTCCTCCACGCCTTGGTTCCTCGTTTCGTCGACCAACCAGTCCTCCCTCATTCTCTTTCTTTGTTAGCGGGAAGGGTGTACAACGGCGCTCTGCTGTCCTCCAACTCATAGCGACGCTCATCCTCTACGCCTCTACAGCAACATTCACCGAGGCAGCACTCCACGCCATCTTCGCAACCGCGAGCCAGACGCAGGCAGCGGCGAACGCTATCAACGACTGCGACGCGCAGGCGCTGTTCAACCCCATCGCGCTGTCCGCGCTTGGAGATCGGATGACATGCGTCCAGACGGGCACGTTGGTAGTCAACGTGCGTCTCGGTTTGATCACGACGTTGTACCACGAACTGACAGATGTGATGGCATGCGCAGATCGTCGTCGGAGATGCCGTCGTGTGGTGGAGGGTATACATGCTCTGGCTCGGAGTCAAGGCCAAACGGGTGATCCTAGGGGTCTCGGCGACGCTGCTCGCCGCCACGTTCGGTATGTGCTGTCTTCCTGTTCACTTCTCATCTCGACTGACATCTTATGTCTCGGACATAGCGATGAGCGTCGTCGATACCTGCGGCGCGTGCAACTTCCATCTGTCGATCGTGGAATCCGCATCGGGATATGGTCAGCTGTTCTCTGGGACGACATTCGGTGTCAGCGCGGCGAGCATGTCCCTGGCGACGAACACGGTCGCGACGTGCTTCACAGCGTATAGAGCCTGGTGAGTAGATCGCTCGCCACTGCCCTTCGCATCTCTCTCCCGGTGCTGATGCAGGAGCCGGGACGATCCTGCTTGTCAATATGCTTGTCAGGATTCATGTCCAATCGCTGAAACACCTCAGTCGACGACTCACCTTAACTGGTGCTGAGCAAATCCTGATCCTCATTGCGGAGTCCGGCTTCGTCTACAGTGCCATATGGGTAGGACGCTCAAGTTCGCTGGCAAGTCCTCTTCTTCCGCTTACCTCAGCTTAACTGGCAGGTTCTCGTCGTCGTCTGGCAAGCGGGCGAGAACAACAGCAATATTTTCGCCCACGGAACGGGCAGCGCGAGCTTCTGGGGTGTCATGAGCTACTTCGTGAATGGAGGCCTGGTCCCGATAATCGTGAGCGTCCAACGTTTCCAATACTGATTGTCCATCCGTCCCCGCTGCTAACGCACGGCTTCGACATGTGGCAGGCCATATATCCCATGTTCATCGTTGTGATGGTCGCGCTCAAGAGGACGCAGCGCCAAGGGACGTATATGTTCTCTACGCAGATCCCGTCTGAGCCCCACCTCCCGGTCTCGTCCCTGAATACGCCCGCTCTAGGGGGCGGGACCAACGGTAGTACATGCGGGCTTGTCGTAGGGAGGTCGCTGGTCGTTGCGGGAAACATCAGTTCAGACTTGCCATCGGTGGAGACTCGGGAATCGCAAATGGACGTTGAGCGAGCTCCCGGGATGGGCGATGCGTAGACGAGGGTTTCGGACTCTGCAGAGAAGCGCACGATGGTTATCTTGGTTGTAGTTCGGATGTATAGTACCGGCCGTCACCTACTAGTAGGTAACGCTTGGACGACTCGGATGTGGTGAATACTGTGAAAGAACAACGGCGCAGGGCACTCAAGCATCTGGAGGCCGCTAGAAGAGTACTTATGAGTGGGCACGCTGCTGGGCGGTCTACGGGCCGGCGAGCTCCGTCAAAGCTCCGCGTGTTCGGCAGAGCGTCTGACCCGCTTGCTTCCAACCTTCTCGTCCTCGACGGCTCGCAATATACGAAGGCCGAAAATCTGCTCAATAGCCGCAGCTTTTGTTTCACTTAAGGTATGTAGATGTATCTCTGGTTCTAATACCCGTCTTGACAAACTGTTGCTTGGAATTTGAAGTCGCTCTTTTATAGGCGGTCGCGTCGCTCTGTCGCTCTGGAAAGGACTTTGCAGAGTCGGAGAAGGGCATGCGAATGCTGCTTGAGAGCACCCGGGATGAAGCGGTCGCACCAGATATGTACGCGATCTCTGTGTTTGAGTTTGACTTGAGATCCTGACTCTCCAAGGTCAATGCGCGGGCAACGTATCCAGGAACTGCAATCGCTCGAATACAGGCTCCGCGGTAGAGGTGGCAATCGAACTGTCAGTGCATGGTGCGTATCGAATGCCAAGGCTTCCGGTAGCCATTAGAAGGGCCGCTGCATTGATTCTGTTATAATTCAGGACTTCTGCATGTACATCAGAGCCAGGGTACACACAGAGAAGGAGGCGTGCGACATAATGCACTCATTATGCACGACCGCAGATGGCGGAGGTACATTGTACTGCGAGGTTCTCGGGGGCCAAGATCGCAGTCGCACGAACGCTATCATTCGAAGATCGACGATCAACTGAAAGCGTAGCGGCGGCGGGATACCTCTGAGGCCCTGCTGTACCGCCTCCTCGAGAAGTGAGTTGCTGAGAAACCCTTGCAGATAGCTAGTCGTTGCGCGATACTAACTGTCAAAGGTGGACGCCCCTAGACTTTCCGGGAGTCTCGGGCACGATGCCTTCTGCGATACGGTATTCAACATGTTTCTGATCTTGACCCCGGGGCAGAGCTCAGGTATGTTCTCCTCACATATATTGTGTTGCTTCTTACAATCGACCGAGCCGGAACACGCGGTGCTGCAATGGAATCGGTCTCCTGACAATGAGCATCCGAAAGGAGGATCGTATTCCCGTCGCCATGCCGCTGGCGCAAGCTTCTCAGAACTCAAGATATCATGCCGAAGAGCGGCAGGAAGGGCGCACTCCAGCGGTCAAGTTCTTCAGTAAGTGTTCTATAGTTATTCGCAGTACTTTCGGCCGTAAAATAACGCACGCAAGCTCGCAAACGCCTCATAGGGTGCAGGAATACGTCATCAATGAGACCCGCGTGAGAGCCCCGACCGCAAGGGGGCATTGCGTCTGTCAACTTGGACAGCGATGCACTGCTTCGACAGCGAGAGCGCGATGTTCTCTGTCAGTCACGCCATCGGAAGAGTTCGCCAGCCCACCACACTGTCACCGCCTTGGGGTGGTGTTATGGACATAACCCCCACGCGCCTTCGGAAAGGCGACCTCGAGTTCTTATCGCAACCCTTTCCGCGTAGTCTATCGAGCGGCCAGCATGTCTCTCATACCCGGTCCTCCCTCCTCTTCGTCCTCCGGAGAGACGGGATTCTCCGCGTCCGAGGCATTTGTAGTGCTCGTAGTCGATACAGTGGCGCATTCCTCTCAGCTGCTCGATGCTATACTGTCGTCGATCCTCTTCGGTACATCCCGCTCAATATTCTCCCCATCTCATCGTGCGTTCGGTGCTCACGGATCTCAATTCACTCAAGTGTCGCCACGAGCCTCGCCGTACCATCTGCGTACATACTGCTGTAAGTATCCTCTCTCCTCGCGTTCTCTCAAGGGTTCCTGTTCGCCGAGAATACTGCAGGCTGACTTGTACTCCGTGGATAGCGGAAAGGGCCTGAACGCCCGCGGTCCGTTGATACTATTGATCGCTACGCTCGTCTTGTACACCTCGACCACGCTGTTCTGCGTCGCGGGCTATGTGGGCGCGTTTGTCGTGCAAGCGGAGGAGGTCGCTGCGGCGAATGCGGCGTTCGCGCAGGACTCGCAGGCGATCTTCAACCCGCTGCCGACGGCAAACTTCGTGTCGAAGATGTCGTGCCTCCAGACAGCTGCGCTGACCATCAACGTGAGCAGCGAGTCTTCATGTCCTTCGTCCTTGAGAGCGCCAATTAACATCGAGCGCTCTTGAACTAGGTCTTTGTCGGGGATGCCATCGTCTGGTGGAGGACATCGATGATCTGGAGGGGAAAATCTCGGAAAGTGATCCTCTGTCTCTACGTAATCTTGCTCTCCGCTACCGTGGGTACGTCCGAGCTAGTGGCTTACATCCGCACTACATGATCAGACAATGTTATGGACGGTGGCAGCTCTTAGCATCGTCGACACATGCGGCGCATGCAACATCCGGCTCATTGTCGACGCCAACGGCGGTGTAGGCCGGCTGTTCGCAGGGACAAAGTTTGGGACCGCTGCTTCGATCCTATCTCTTACAACGAACATTCTGGCAACGTGTCTTACCGGCTACAAGGCATGGTGAGTTCCGCCTTCTCCGAGTATGCAGTACTTGGATAACGACTGACCCTGGTTGGCAGGGTACATGGCAGGAGCCTGAAGCTGTACTTGTCAGAAGGATCGACTATGACCAGCGTCGAAAGGATTCTCATCCTTCTCACCGAGTCCGGCCTGGCATACGGAGCTATATGGGTACGTACCGCTCTTGGCACCTAAGTATCAGCTCACTCACGAACTCGCGCGTAGGTGTTCGTCGTGGCGTATCAGGTCGGAGAGATTGACCAAGAGATCTACGGCAACGGGGCTAGCACAGTCTCGTACTGGCTCGTCGCTGGCTACTTCGTGGACGGCGCGCTCGTCCCCCTCATTGTGAGTTTACGCGCCGCGTCTTCATTGTCTTCTATTGCCAGTGACCAGAAACTGATCTGCAATCGCTCTTCTAGGCCATCTATCCCATGTTCATAATCGTCGTCGGAGCCCTGAAGAAGTCGCAGATGGAAACCTCGTTCGCTTTCACGTCGCTCCTCACGGTGTCGCAGCACCGAAGCCCTTTCTCCGTTACAGTCGACACTAGGTCAAGCAGGAACACGGCGGATCACTCGGGACGAGGACGCCTTGGGTCCGGAGCCGTGCTGGAACTCAGACAGCAGGAGACAGCGAGCCTGCACTCCGGGATCAAGGACGCAGATACGATCGAAGGGATTCATGGGAGCAAGGTGACAGTGTAAGGTGCGCTCGGACTCGGACGGCCCGTCTTCCGTGCCCTCCCACCGCGGCGAATATGTCTATCTTGGAGATCGGTAGCCCTTGTAACACTATTCAGTACTCGATTGTCTATGAGCCTTTGCCGAGAATATTCAGTGAATGCCCTTCCCAGCGCGTCGGCGCGCAGCTCTTCGCTGCAACGAATGCGTGTAGTCCTCCCATACATATAATCAGGTAGTGAATAAGTAGATGGGCACAGAGACAGCCTCTAAGCTGCCCTAAGGGCTTAGATAGATATAAGGAACCCAGAGAACGAGGATGTCGGTATCAAGGAGGTAATCAACCGTCAGCACGGAGTACATACGTGCCATTTACCGCCACAGTAGACAGCCACGTGGAGGAAGCGCACCGGTTCGGTCCCAGCCTGAAGGCTGTGACTCCACGCCTGCCACCATATCTCCGACGGTTTCCTTCCCTCTACCAACGACTGGCATTCGAATCAAGTCTACGTTAGTCTGCGCGGAGACGGTTCGGTATCATTATCAATTCTCCCCCGTAGCAGGATTAGCAACGCCAGTATGGACGGATGCGACGTCGTTGCTATCATGCCGACAGGTGCGTATTTGCCAAAGACGTAGCGAGGCGAGACGATCACGTCGTCTCCTTGAGGTTACAGCAGCTTATTACTTGTTCATGACCAGATCTCAATGCCATCCAACATCCGCTGTCCATGAAGAGAAACGCTAATCAGACTCCTGCGTTGCTCAGGAGACCCGAATACCAGGGAGGAGTCTCAGCACCCCATATCCTCGCATCTACATGAGGACTATATAGCGCGTTCTCCCGAGACCCAGATAGCACATCGTCTCCCACACTCTATACTCTACACTCTACACTCTACACCCTCCAGACCGCGCTCGTAATGGACTCGGAGTCTTCGTGCGCGGGCAGCTTGGCGATGTGGGTCGTCGTCTTCGACACCCTCGCGCATAGCCAGCAGTTGATCAATATTCTGACCACAACAACTCTGTTTGGTGAGTTCGAGTTGTCTCCAACTCGGTACTGGACGCTGACATGGGAACATACAGGCATTGCGACTAGCCTCGCCATTGCGTCCGTGTACGTTCTCACGTACGTGCCAGGTCTCCCTCCTCATCGCTCCGTAGCTCTTAGCTCGTCCGTCCTGGGGCTCCGACTGACACACGCTTCTGTCCGGCAGCGGAAAAGGCATTAAACAAAGAGCGGCGGCACTCCAACTCGCAGCGACGCTCGTCCTCTACATCTCCACGGCGACATTCACCGGGGCCGCCCTCCGCGCCGTCTTCGCAACCGCGAACCAAGCACAGGCAGCTGCGAACGCTATTAGCGACTGCGACGTGCAGGCCGTCTTCAACCCACTTGCGGTGTTTGCGCTCGGTGATCGGATGACGTGCATTCAGACGGGCACGCTGGTTGTCAATGTAGGTCTCGATTTACTCCTGCCTATTGCTCGACTGTGGTTCAAACTGACACGTGCGATGGTATATCATCAGATCATCATCGGAGATGCCGTTGTGTGGTGGAGAGTGTACATACTCTGGCCTGCAGCCCGAGCTAGGCAGGTCATCGTGGGAGTCTCTGCCGTCCTGCTGGTGACAACGCTCGGTATGTCGTCGCCATTGTCACCAGTATTTGTCGATGCTGTACTGACTAACTTGGGGGTAGCAATCAGTGTCGTCGATACCTGTGGGGCGTGCAATTTCAACCTGTCAATCGTCCAGTCTACGCCAGGAAACGGGCAGTTGTTCTCGGGAACGACGTTTGGTGCCGTTGCGGCAGGCATGTCCCTCGCGACGAATGCCATTGCGACGTGCTTTACGGCGTACAGGGTTTGGTACGTCTACTGTGACTTGACATTGCGTCTAATTTCCATCGGCGTCGCTGAGCACTGCGTCAGGCTCCGCATCCGATCGTCGAAGCATCTCAGGTTCAGGCTCACATTGACAGGAACAGAAGAGATACTGGTACTCTTCGCGGAGTCCGGCTTCGTGTACAGCGCCATATGGGTATGACACTCTCAAGTCTCCTTTCACTTCGCAACTCGCCGGCTTACCTTTGCCGTAACCATCAGGTCCTTGTTGTGGTGTGGCAAGGCGGCGAAAACAACCAGAATACTTACGAGCACGACACAGGCAACGCAACCTTCTGGGGCGTCATTGGCTACTTTGTGAATGGTGGCCTAGTTTCCGTAATCGTGAGTGTTTACTGCCACTCAGCTAGAGCTCCGCTGTACTGATGCATTGCTTGTGGCATCGTCACAGGCGATATACCCAATGTTCATTATTGTGATGGTCGCGCTCAAGAGGACACGGACGGACGGGCCGTACATTTTCTCGACGCAGATCCCATCCGAGTCTCAGCCACCGATCGTGTCCTCCCTCACGCCGGCTGCTCAAAGCGGATCCGACAGCAGAGCCTCGTGCGGGCTTGTCCTGGGAAGGTTGTCGCTCATCGGAGCGAGCACCAATTCCGACTTGGCTGTAGGAACTTCGGAGACGGATGTTGAGCAAGCCCTGGAAAAGAGTGGTTGAGGGCGTGCAGAGCGGTGGTAGGCTAGGGATTTCTTGGGGCATAGCAGCCACAAATTGGCTGGGAATTGTACTTGCAACAGTTGCATGCCGCCGGAGGCCGCATCTGTACAGACTCACGTATGGGAGGATTGTTGAGCTCTTTCGGTGCGCATCCTCGTCCCCTGACCGCTTCACAACCATGGCAACTGCCCGCTTACTTCACCTTCCACTTCTTGAGGCGGAACCACGCTCTATGGCACCATGGAGCACTGACAGGATCTGCGCAGCACACTGGATGGCAGACGGCAGCTGTGAGCTGTATTGCGAGATTCGCGGGGCGAAGACCGCAGTCGCACGAACGCAAATGCTGCTATTCGCAGATCGACGATCAAGGAACAGCAATGATAACGTAGCAGCGGTGGCGTATCTCCGACGCCTGCTGCATCGCATCGACCAGACGCGAGTTGCGAGTGGGAAAGATTCGCGTTTAGAGGCCCGCTCTGGGATGCTAACTGTCAGAGCTGACATGCTAGATTTCTGGGAGCCTCGGGCGGGACGCCTTTAACTGCGATACACACTCAGCACCGACGCGACTTGCGTACGCTCTTATTAGCGGCCATATGTTGTGGTTTTTTTCTGAACCAGCAGAGTCACATCACAAGGCGTCGTCATGCAGGGTCGTTCTCGTCAACGGCCATAAGTCGGAGACCGTGACTTTTGCTGAGCTTCTTTGATGTCGTGAAGGTCCGCAGGATGGTGTTTCTAACAGTGAGTACCGTTCTTCAGCCCACGTCGCATCACTGACGGAGGGCGCAGCGTTCTACGGTAGATTTTCCTGGAGAGCGAGATCACTACGCTCGCAATAGCGACAGGCGTGAGAGCTCTAGCGACAGGATGGCATTACGTCCGTCACTCTGGACAGAGATGCACCGCTTCGACGGCGAGCGCTGGCATCAGCAAACCGGGGGGCGTCCGAGAGCACGTTAGAGTCACTTACCAAGGACGAGAGCGCATGGTAGGCGCTCTTCGGCCGCGGCGAGGTATGGTAGCACATCGTCCGCGCTGGCGATGTATGATCGTACAGCTTCGGCGCGGACACTATATGATCGGACAACACCGCCGGCGGCTTTGCCTTGTAGCAGATGGTAGTACGAGTATACCTGGCACTAGATGAAGCTGTCCTCCGGCCCTCAATTAGTCCCAGAAATTGGAAGAGAGACTCCGACACGATCTACCTCCTCTTGTCACTTGACGCTCATCCAGTACGCATGGTGGACGAACTCGTTATGGCCGGGCAAAGCTCGTACACGTCGTCCAGGTAGTAGTTTTCATCCTTCTCGACGCTCTTGACCATCACCTCATCAACATCTCTGCAGCCTGAGAGTAGCTGAGTCCGACACTCCCCAAATCCTTCCGTCCACCGAGCTCAGCTCCTCATTATCTCCGTGCTCTTCCCCTTGCAATTGCCCCGTGAAGTCGTCTCGCGACCTCCGTCCGCATCTTCATCCTTGAGCAAGCTGGGACATTGCCTAAATTCAGGCCGAAGCTCTCTTACCGGGCGCAGCATGAAGTCGCGGCCAGAGGGTCCGACTAGTCCGACTTGAAGTCCTTCTGCCCAAGGACCATGCATGGCAGTCTGACTAGGTCACCGGTGACTTCAGTAGACGATAATGGGTGCGCGCGTGAGGGCATATATGTCACAGACTCACAGATATGGAGATCATTGTCGTGAGCATGGAGGAACATTGAGCGGAAGACAGCGTTGACGGCGAGGACTCTGAGCCTCACGCGGGAAGGCAAGGCACAGACGACCGATGACGTCACGCGTTCTTCGGACCCCGCGCTACTTAAACACGTCCGAGCTGACACATTCCCGCCACCGTCCTTGATCTCTTACCACCACTGTCTCCCCTTCGATGCCATTGCTTCCTTCATGCCCGCTACCCCACAAGTAACTGCACGACTGCCACGTTGGTTCAAAGTCCACAAAGCCCGTTCTTCCACCCGGATGGCAGGTATGTCGATGTCGGATGAGATCCTTTGGTGCGCGGGATGGGCGTTGCTCGAAGGACGAGGTGGGCTATCGAGGTGAAACCACGACAGGTGCGTGTTATCCCATTTTGCGACTAATTGTATGCGCATACATCCACTGGTCAGATTGCCATGGTACACGTGGCGAGCTGCGCGAGAGGACATCGTTACACGTCCACATCGCTCCTCTGTGCGTCCAAGTCTCTCCCCTGGCGTATACCTCTGTGTCTTTTGCTCATTGCGTTCAGGCTTGCGGCTACTTCCTCTTTGAAGCTCATGCCCTCGTCCGCGACCATCTGCTCAGTGAGTCCATCATCGTCACTTCCAACCCACAAGTCCGCCACCTGCGCAAGTCAGTATTCACTCACTTGTGCCTGTCTCTAGCCCGCTTTCATTCTTTGGTACTCTTCCTGCATGTCATTCCACTACGTCTGATTAGGTTCCTCTTGTACTCGAGTACATCTGCCTGTATCGTTGTACTCGTATCTCGTATGAATAATATATGTGTTTCCATCATCCAGATGGTCTGCCAGAACGACCAAACTATTGAATGCTGTCCTGTGTAGCTCGTGTGGTAGCCTCGTATGATAGTACACATGAGAAGTATAATAGCACACCACACTCGTATGATCATGTGCTACCATACGGTTGCCCTCGTACGATCATTGCTTACGAGTGTGTTCATACCTTGGTATCCTCAGAGAGTACACCCGTCATACGGCATCAGCGAAGAGGCATACGATCGTGGACTCGGAATACTATCATGCGCTCTCGGACGAGCGCATGGTTTAGTGATGACTGGATGCGTGCTGTCAGTCATACAGACGGAAGGGTTCGGAGGTCAACCACACTGTCATCGCCTCGGAGCTATGATATGTACATAACCCCCTACCCGCGTTCGCCGAGGCGACCCCGAGCTGTCGTCGTAAACTGTCCCGCATATCGCCAGCATGTCCCTCTTGCCCGGCTCTCCAAGCTTACCATCGTCATCGGGAGGATTCGCCGGGTCAGAGGCGTTCTGGGTGCTCGTACTCGACACGG
The DNA here is from genome assembly GCA_022592435.1 of Cerioporus squamosus. Taxonomy (NCBI): domain Eukaryota; kingdom Fungi; phylum Basidiomycota; class Agaricomycetes; order Polyporales; family Polyporaceae; genus Cerioporus; species Cerioporus squamosus. The sequence goes on from JABYQS010000043.1 coordinate 16,592, forward strand.
TGACGCAAGCACCCCAGCTGCTCAACACCGTCCTGTCGTCAATCCTCTTCGGTGCGTTCTGCTCGACATCTCGCTCATCTCTTCGTGTTTCGAGTGCCAATGCCATCTTCCCCTGCAGGTATAGCGACTAGCCTCGCTGTGGCGACCGCCTACATTCTCCTGTGAGCACCTACTCTCTCCGGAAGCTCGCGACTCGAAGAATGACATGATGAACTCCGTGGACAGCGGGAAGGGCCTCACCACACGTGGACCCTTGATGCTGTTCCTCGCGACGCTCGTCCTATACACGTCGACAACGCTCTTCTGCGTCGCGGGATATGTGGCCGTATTCGCTGTCCAGGCGGAAGAAGTGGCTACTGCAAACGCGGCGTTCGCGCAGAACTCCCAGGCCCTCTTCAATCCGCTGCGGACGGCGAACTTCGTGTCGAAGATGTCGTGTATTCAGACCGCTGCGCTTACCATCAACGTGAGCTCGCCCGCATTTATGGCCGTTAAGAGCGCGAACTGACATGTTTGCAGGTCTTGGTTGGGGATGCAATTGTCTGGTGGAGAGCTTCGATGCTCTGGAGGGGACGGTCGCACTACGCTATCCTCTGCCTCTGCGTGGTCCTTCTCTCCGCTACCTTCGGTACGTTGCTCATACTTCGATGTCCGCACTACTTTCTGAGCCGACGGCAGCTCTCAGCGTCGTGGATACATGCGGTGCATGTAACATCCTGATCGTGAAGGACTCTGAAGGCGGACTAGGCAGGCTGTTCGCAGGGACTAAGTTTGGAACGGCCGCGTCCATTCTGTCTCTCGCGACGAACCTTGTTGCGACCTGTCTGACTGGGTACAAGGCCTGGTAAGCTCCACTTGCTACGCAGCATGAGAACAGGTGCTGATGCTCATCGTTAGGGTGCATGGGAGGCTCCTGAAGCAGTACCTGTCAGAGGGATCGACGATGACCAGCGTCGAGAGGATCCTCATCCTTCTCACCGAGTCCGGCCTTGCGTACGGAGCTATCTGGGTACGCACTGTGCCTGGCGCATGTCAACTTACTCACAAGCTTGTGCATAGGTTTTCGTCGTGGCGTATCAAGTCGGGGAGATGAATCAAGCGATCTACAGCGACGCCTCTTCGAAGGTTTCGTATTGGCTCGTGGCCGGCTACTTCGTCGACGGAGCACTGGTCCCGCTCATTGTGAGTCCGCGCAGTTTGTTCGCATCGTCTCGACTCTCCTCCGACAGTGTTCATCTCGTCGCCATTCCACAGGCCATCTATCCCATGTTCATCATCGTTGTCGTTGCCCTCAAGAAGTCGCAGATGGAGAGTTCTTTCGCGTTCACATCTCACTTCACCGTGGACACGCGCATGTCGCAGCTCCGGAGCCCCGCCTCCGTCGCAGTCAAGACTCGCTCGAGCCGGCACACATCGAATATTACGGGACCGGCACGCCGTGCATCCGGAGCCCTGGTCGCCCTCGCTCAGCCGGGCGTAGAGAGCCTGCACTCTGGGACTGAGGATGGAGATACCTTGCAGGAAATGCGGGAGAGCAAGGAGACTGTGTAATGTGACACCGTTTGGACCTTGACGTCGCTGATGACCTATCCTCTATGCTGAGAGCGGGCGATTCTTGATACTGTATATTCCCTGTATCGATGTTCGATACATACCTCTGACGTGTAGCCTGAGAATGGTCCAGGAGCGGGCAGCGCAAGACATGAACGTACGGGTCATGTGTTGACTAGTAGTATTGATTGCATACATTGACATGTTGGCTAGAGCTATCATCCCGGTTAACGGAAGTCGCTCCCCAGTACCTCTCCGCTAGCATCACTGCTCTGGCATCGCAATCTATCGACGTCGCTCCAAAACAACAGGCAATTCTGGTCGGTTCGCGTCGAAGTAGTCTCTGAGCTCGGCATTGAATCGTTCCTTGTCCCATCCCGGTTGCAATCGGATACTGAAATGCTGCAAGAGGGCGCAAACGAGCATGCTGATCTCGAGTAGAGCGAGGCCCTTCCCGGGGCAGTTCATGGGTCCATGAAAGAACGGGATGAACGCGGCTTCGTTGTGGACGAACTGGTCCGTGCTCGGCTGACCCTCGAGGTCGGGATGCCGGGCATCGCTGAGAGAGATCTTGCCGCTCGAGACGAGCCATCGTTCGGGCCAGAAGCACTCCGGAAGACTGAAGTTCCGACCGTCTCGATGCAGAGAGAAGGGCGGAATGCGGACGATTGTGCCCGGAGGGAGACAGCTGCAGGAAGCCATCAGGCGTTCAGCAACAAGCTAACTAGGAGGCGGCAGAGTGTCGCACTCACATCGAGCCTACAGCTACTGGAGCACTGTCACGCGGGACCTGCCGCTGACCTCCGCCTGGGACGGGAGGGTACAAACGAAGGGTTTCGTTTCTGGAAAGCGATCAGAGTCAGAAAGAATGCGGAAGCTAGCATAACAGGGAGAGCCTACATGACTGCGTGTAGGTATTGCATGTCTCGGTAATGTTTCGTGTTGCCTACGTCCTCGCCATCCGGATAGAATTCGTCGACCTCTTGTTGAAGCGCATTATACACCTCTCGGTGTGTGAGAAGACAGTAGAACAGGGCTGTGAGGGCACTCGACACTGCGTCAGTACTTGCGACCACAGCCAGGACCCCGTCGTCCATGAGCTGGCGGTTGGGGGGAGGGTCCTTGTTTTCCAGGTCTTCGTTGCTCTACATAGGTCTCTGGTGTCAGTACGACGGCACGAGATGGGCGATGGTCCATACAGGGCACCATACCAGATAGTGAAACAGGTCACGCGATTTGGTTCCTATCTTCAGTCGCTCGGAGACGAGCTTCCTACTGATAGCATGCAACGTCTGGAGTGGACGGGCAGCCCCGGGTATGCGTCCGACATACACGCCAAGCCACGGGACTTTGGCGAAGAACGTGGCGAATCTGTAGAGGGGCAAAACATGGTTAGGGAGTCATTCAACTATAGCGGTAAGCTTGATACGCACATCATACCATCCTCGATAATGCGCCAAATACTGCTATGGTCTCCGTCTCGCAAGAGGTCAGCGCCGCGCCCAAAGCTGTCCATGAATCCGAAATGAGATAACACTGTTCTCAGAGCGTGAATCGACGTACACCATGTCTGATATGAGGTCAAGCGAGAAAGACTTGAACCAGTCGCCGAATATCACGCAGCCGTCCTGACTGTCAAGGGCCTGCAGGAGTTGGCGTGTTTGGGCAGCGATTGCCGGCTCGTAGTCCTTGAGTGCGGTGGGGGACAGCCCACGGTTCCATGCCCGGCGTCGTGCCAGATGCTCGTCGATGTCCTGGATACCAACCATCGGGAGATTCTGCGCGGATAGCATGCCGCCGACCCAACCTATCATTATGTCAGTAACAATGTGACATTCAGCAAGGTCTCCGCACGTACTCGGGCCTTTAGCAAGACCTCCCGGGCCGAGGAGAGCGGATACAGCAGTATGATCACGAATTGATACTTCGTTGGGACCTGGACAGAGCATGAGGAAGGGGTACGATGCGAGCGACAGCATCTCACCAATGCGGACAACGTCCCCGTAGTGGTCGTGCAGTTGCTTCATATACCTGCTTGTAGTTCCTCTCGTCGAGTGGAGAGCCGGTCCGAGCATTGAGATTCGCCGCCAAACAGGGCCTGGGTACTGAGCCAGCGGATGGAAGGGCGAGAGGCGATAAGCGAGGACGGAGAGTACGAGAGTCGTAAGGTACGTTCCCAGACAAGCGCGAAGTGCGTCTTGAAACGTCCACTGGATAAGCGTAGCTAACCAGAGCCAGACCGCCACAGTAATGGGCGGCGCGAAGAGGATGGCTGCGTGGGATAGGATAGAGTACGTCTCGCGACGTCGGAAGATTTGATGTCCGACCTACAGAAGGCTCCAGTGAGCGGCTTGGAACGACTCAAGGACGAAGTGACGCACCAGAGCCAATGGTACCGTGTACTTCCCGACATCGAGTATGCTCTGCGATGAGGAAGCTACTCCAGGAGAGAGAACGCTCATAGTGTCTTGGATGTCGTATGAACGGATGAGGATGCTTATGGTTGAGTGTGGCTCCGCGTAGAGCGTTCCGCCTACTTATACCAGACGTAGTCGCCTGTTCGTTCGGAGGTCGCCAATGCGTTAGCTCAGGTAAGTCAGCAACACCATCAGAGGCCGGCGCGGGTTACATGCGGATGTGTAGGCGCACCGTGTGAGTCCACGATCTTCAGTTCGGGTCTTCACGTTTGCATTGCGCTCAGCAAACTAGAGCATAGTGAACTGCGACCCACAGACGAACGTCTTCATATGCATCCTTGACTGATACTTCAATGCTTCACGTATGAGCCCGCGACCTATGACTTCCAGAGCAGGTCCCATTCACCGCCCATACTGGCGTCTGCGAGGACCATCGACAATTGGACCATCATCCTGGGCGCAGAGTTTCTGTGATTACAGGGACATCATAGAAGCATTCCTGTGGAGTGCGTGGCGAGAGAAGGTGGTACCTTCTGACCTAGCCGGCGCCCATATGCTGTCCTGACGTTCATGTTCGGAGGGCACGCCCCACCGCCACGGTTGCGGACGCGAACGACTGCAACCCTGCAAGGGAGTTCGCAGAACGTTCGAATACATCATCCCAGGTACGAACTTGATAGGACATCGCCGCCCGCTGTGAACGCGTGATTCACGAGGGATGCTGCGGAAGGACCGGCGGAGGAGGAGCACGGGAGGTAGACCAGAGGCACTGATCAAATCTTTGAACTCTTTCTCGTACTCCTGCAAGTCTCGCTCTGTTCAAAGTGTGAGGAGTAAGCGCTGTAAAAGCGCGACCGCATCTCCAGCATCCGGGTGAGCCCGGGGTCAGTCCCTCCTCCTCGGCTCAAGAACCACAGGAAGCGCCGGCCGCGAAGACACCATATAGTCCCTGAACGACACCTCGTACAGCCTCGGATCCCACCCCTCCTCAAGCCGGAACGAGAAGGTCCGCAGGAGCGCGCACACGACGGTCTGGATCTCCTGCATGGCGAATCCCTTCCCGACACAGTTCATCGGGCCATGCGAGAACGCAATGAATGCCCCCTCGTTGTGCACGAACTCGAGAGGTCGCCGGGAAGGAGACGCCATGAAGGCGCGGGGCAGAGGGGCATCTTCCAGCCGGAGCCGGCCGGACGCGATAAGCCAGCGTTCGGGCCAAAAGGCGTCGGGGAGGCTGAAGTTGCGTGCGTCGCGGTGGAGCGAGTAGGGCGGGATGAAGAAGAAAGTTCCGGGCGGGATGTGTCTACGGCGTGCGCAGGAGGTTCATCAGGACATACTATCATTGGCGAGAGACATGGACAAGCCTCACAAGAAACCGAGGTGCACAGCGGGCGCATGAGTGGGAATCTTGCGCGGACTGCTCGTCATTACGGGCGGGAGGAGTCTGAGAGTCTCGTTACTGGGTATATGAGCTCAAGGGAGAGTCGACGAGAGCAGAAGCGAAGTCGCTCACATCACTGCGTGCAGGTACGTCATGTCGCGGTGGTGCAGAGTCTCGGAAAGGTCCATTCCTGTCGGACAGTGCCGGTCCACCTCCGCCTGTAACTCCGTATAGATCTCCGGATGGGTTAGAATAAAAAAGAAGAGACTTGTCAGGCAGCTCGAGGAGGTATCAGAGCCCGCCACAATTGCGAGAATACCGTCATCGACCAGCTGCTGAAGCGGTGGCGAAGGCTTGTCTGGGCAGTGACTTCAGTTGAACTCGATAATTTGGCCGCCTTAGTTATGGTGGGACCCGAATCATTTGGCCCCTTAGTTAAGGGGGCGCCCCCAGATATTTGCGCCAAATATCTGGGCCAAATATCTGGGTGGGCGCTCCCATAGAGTACCCCGGTCGACTATTTGTCAAATATCTGCCTTCGCCCCAGATATTTGGGTCCCGTACCTTCAATGCGTGCTTCAACTATTCAATCAGTATTTACAAGCCTGTTCTGCCCGACGTAAAAAGGTTGCTAGGCAGCGCCTCGAACACAGCACGCGGGTATTCCAACGACACTATCCAGCTGCGCCAAAGCGCTGTTATTGAGGGTGCTCCCTCGGTCGTTATATAACTCAACCGCTGTGGCTAAATAACGTCGGGGCCAACCCTGTCATCGTTCAGTACATTTAGTAGCGGATGCACGCAGTCGTTCGCGGTATAACAGCTGTCCAATTGGGTCTGCATCGAAGTACAGAGGTCGGATGCGAAGACAGGGCATCTTGGGATGCCGACATGGACGTGTTCAAGTCGCGTCCACCGCCGCTACGTCTCCCCCTTCTCCTGGAGTCGTAGTTCAATTGTGCCATTGTCAGCCCCACGGGGGGACAGCGCACCAGTGCCCATAGTAGTCATGACTGAAGCACTACCAGCGTTATGCGCCGACCTATCTACAGCCGTTGTCAGCACATCAAGAACACAGACACCTAGCCACTCCATCATTGGCTCCACCAACGCCTTTCCTCCTCTCTGCCATCACAGCCTCCACGCTCGCGAGTTGCGCCTGTTCGGGTTGTCCAAGACAACCTAAGGTTTGCCCGTGTTCTCTGCAAGACTCGTCACACTACGCCCCAACCAAAGTACGTGCACTCACCTTTGCTTGCACGTCCTTGCTCAGTCTTGCAGCGACGCTCTATATTCTCAAACCAGGTGCGGGCCGCTGACCCAGTTGTCGCTGTCAGTCACTTATCATCAAGTGATGCTAGGGATACTCACCTTCGTATGCCAGCACACGGCCCGTCTCCCCGCCATTCGTCCCACCTCCTCTCCCGCTGTTCTCCCCCGCTCCCTTGAGGCCATCGCCGCGTTGAAAAAGAACAGACAGTAGCTTTGACGGGCTGGGCATGGTGGCAGGAAGGAACGTGTACGCTGGCAGCGCGAGGCCGTCGCTCTCAGTCCACTCACAGCCGCCTTCTAACGCCCACTTCCGACAGCGACTCCTTCTTCGTAAAGCACAGCCGACGCTCCCTTGCGCGCCGCATACTGTAACTCCTCGTTGCACACATCCCACGATTTGTCTTGCGCCTCTCGCAGTGCAGCTATGCTGAGAAGCATAGGGCCTCCGGCCGCCATGACACCAGCGTGACGAGTCGGCAACGTCGCGAGCTTTTCCAGCTCGCCACCCCCGTCTCTGCTGTCCCGGGCCTCCACATCACCCACGCAGAGAAGAGAGGCACGGCCCACAGCCCGTCCGCCTCTCCGCGACGACCTGGACCACAGAAAGGGCGAGCTATACCAGCTCGCCCTCCGCTCTCTCCTCCATCCCGACCGCCATCATAACAGTACCGGCGAGATCCCTGGGCAAGACCACGTCCACGACACAGGGCGCGAGCACGGGCGAGCTTCAGGAGCTCGCCCACGCTCGTCTGATCTCCTCCAGCACTCAGACGTGAGGCGCGGCGAGCTGCAAGAGCTCACCGCGCCCCGTCACCTCTCTCCTCGATCACCAGCACGACGGCGAGGGCGAGCTACAAGAGCTCGCCCTGCGCTGTCTGCTCTCTCCGCCCCGCGACACCGCCAGCACGCAGCCACACGCGACAGGCGCGGCGAGCTACAAGAGCTCACCGCGCCTCGTCTCCTCCATCCTCGACCGCCACCATGGGCACGGGCACCGACGAGCCACAAGAGCTCGCCTGTGCCCGTCTCGCCTCTTCCGACAGCCGCACGCGAGCGCGGCGAGCTACAAGAGCTCACCGCGCCTCGTCTCCTCCATCCTCGACCGCCACGACGACGCGCAGGGCGAGCCACAAAAGCTCGCCCTGCGCTGTCTGCTCTCTCCGCCCGGCGACACCCCGAGCACGGGCACGGGCGAGCTTCAACAGCTCGCCGTGCCCCGTGTCGTCTCTCCACGACCGCGACACCGCGAACACAGGCACGGGCGAGCCTCAAGAGCTCGCCCGTGCTCGTCTGCCGTCCTCCAGCGCCCACGAGAGGCGCGGCGAGCTGCAAGAGCTCACCGCGCCCCGTCACCTCTCTCCTCGATCACCAGCACGACGGCGAGGGCGAGCTACAAGAGCTCGCCCTGCGCTGTCTGCTCTCTCCGCCCCGCGACACCGCCAGCACGCAGATGGGCACGGGCACCGACGAGCCACAAGAGCTCGCCTGCGCCCGTCTCGCCTCTTCCGACAGCCGCACGCGAGCGCGGCGAGCTACAAGAGCTCGCCACGCCTCCTCTCCTCTGTCCTCGACCGCCACCATGGGCACGGGCACCGACGAGCCACAAGAGCTCGCCTGTGCCCGTCTCGCCTCTTCCGACAGCCGCACGCGAGCGCGGCGAGCTGCAAGAGCTCGCCGCGCCCCGTGTCCTCTCTCCTCGACCGCCACGACGACGCGCAGGGCGAGCCACAAAAGCTCGCCCTGCGCTGTCTGCTCTCTCCGCCCGGCCACACCCCGAGCACGGGCACGGGCGAGCTTCAACAGCTCGCCGTGCCCCGTGTCGTCTCTCCTCGACCGCGACACCGCAAGCACGGCACGGGCGAGCCACAAGAGCTCGCCCGTGCTCGTCTCCCGCCCTCCAGCGCATACACGAGAGGCGCGGCCAGCTGCAAGAGCTCGCCGCGCCCCGTGTCCTCTCTCCACGACCGCGACACCGCGAACACAGGCACGGGCGAGCCTCAAGAGCTCGCCCGTGCTCGTCTCCCGCCCTCCAGCGGATACACGAGAGGCGCGGCCAGCTGCCAGAGCTCGCCGAGCCCCGTGTCCTCTCTCCTCGACCGGGACACCGCGAACACAGGCACGGGCGAGCCTCAAGAGCTCGCCCGTGCTCGTCTGCCGTCCTCCAGCGTCCACCAGAGGCATGGCGAGCTGCAAGAGCTCGCCGCGCCCCGTGTCCTCTCTCCTCGACCGCCACGACGACGCGCAGGGCGAGCCACAAGAGCTCGCCCGTGCTCGTCTGCCGTCCTCCAGCGCCCACGAGAGGCGCGGCGAGCTGCAAGAGCTCACCGCGCCCCGTCACCTCTCTCCTCGATCACCAGCACGACGGCGAGGGCGAGCTACAAGAGCTCGCCCTGCGCTGTCTGCTCTCTCCGCCCCGCGACACCGCCAGCACGCAGCCACACGCGACAGGCGCGGCGAGCTGCAAGAGCTCGCCACGCCTCCTCTCCTCTGTCCTCGACCGCCACCATGGGCACGGGCACCGACGAGCCACAAGAGCTCGCCTGTGCCCGTCTCGCCTCTTCCGACAGCCGCACGCGAGCGCGGCGAGCTACAAGAGCTCACCGCGCCTCGTCTCCTCCATCCTCGACCGCCACGACGACGCGCAGGGCGAGCCACAAAAGCTCGCCCTGCGCTGTCTGCTCTCTCCGCCCGGCGACACCCCGAGCACGGGCACGGGCGAGCTTCAACAGCTCGCCGTGCCCCGTGTCGTCTCTCCACGACCGCGACACCGCAAGCACGGCACGGGCGAGCCACAAGAGCTCGCCCGTGCTCGTCTCCCGCCCTCCAGCGCATACACGAGAGGCGCGGCCAGCTGCCAGAGCTCGCCGCGCCCCGTGTCGTCTCTCCACGACCGCGACACCGCAAGCACAGGCACGGGCGAGCCTCAAGAGCTCGCCGTGCTCGTCTGCCGTCCTCCAGCGTCCACCAGAGGCGTGGCGAGCTGCAAGAGCTCGCCGCGCCCCGTGTCGTCTCTCCACGACCGCGACACCGCAAGCACGGCACGGGCGAGCCACAAGAGCTCGCCCGTGCTCGTCTCCCGCCCTCCAGCGCATACACGAGAGGCGCGGCCAGCTGCTAGAGCTCGCCGCGCCCCGTGTCGTCTCTCCACGACCGCGACACCGCGAACACAGGCCTGCCGTCCTCCAGCGCCCACGAGAGGCGCGGCGAGCTGCAAGAGCTCACCGCGCCCCGTCACCTCTCTCCTCGATCAGTGTCTTCTGGGATGCGCCCCAACTCGGGAGACCACGACTGGTGATTGTGCATGGGCAGGGGAAGTGTGAACGGGGGAGAAGGCGCAAGGAGAAAAAGCAGCGCGCATCAATTTTATGTGGCACCCCGGGCGCGCCCGGCGGTCATTCACTTCACCGCACTAAGAATTGTACACGTTACACTGGGCACCGAGCAAGTAGATGTACATCCGTAATCGCGAAAAACAATTCACCTAAGTCATCCAGGCGAACCTGCGTATGCAGGAGAACGAGGTCGCCTGTACTAAGCGAGCAGAAGTTCGTGTTCTTGACCAGTGAGCCTGCTTTGATGCGCCGCTGGGAGTCCTGCACTTGCAGCATCTGATGCACCGTCGTTAGCAAACCCTTGGTGACCATACCTGCCCCACTCACCCGTCCTCGACGCGTCATCTTGGCGTATGCTGTGAGGGTGGTCGGGATGCATTCTGCTCATATGTCAGCCGGGGTCATCCATGGAGCGACGCTGTACTCACGCCTCGGTTTCAACAGGTGGATGAGTTCACCCAGCGCGTTCTTGTCTCCGCGCCGGATGAACGCCACCGTAATATCATACTCGGCTGTACCGCCCGCTTTCATGCTGAAGTTGAGGTCCCAGACCACGCCCGTCACCTGCACGTCGACGGGCTTTCCCCTGTAGGCCAGGGTGTCACCGTTCGTCCACCAGCAGTCTTGCACGGGCAGCGTGCCCAAGGCGAACTTCCGCGCACGCTCGTCCTTGCTGCGTGTGTGCCTGCGCACTCGCCTGGTGCACATTAGATCGCGCGCACATATCCAACGGGCGCACTTACTTTTCCAGTCCATCTGTGACCCACGGCTCCAGCACGAGCTCGTCGGGCTCGTCGATCTCCTCTCGTTCCCAGATTTGAGGCGCGGGTGGTGGCATGTCGTTCCTTGTGCACGCTTTCTGGGACTCTTCGCAGAATGGCTCTTCTTCGGGCGCAGCCGACAATTGGCATGGCACACACGTGGTTTCCGCGTCTGTCCTGGCATCCGATCCCCGACCTACCGACTCAGGCGCTTAGCGAGGGCTGCCCGTAATTGTACGCCGCGCGCGGGCTTTCCGGGGACCACGTGTATCACCCGTGCGGGCCGTCTAAGGCCAAAGCCGCACCGCGGTTATCCCCGCGGTCGCCGCCTCACCACTCAGGCGCTTGGCCGGGGATGCCCGTAATTGCCGCGCGGTCAGGCTGGCCACCCGGACATCCCCGCGGCCTCGGGCTTCCCGGGCACCACGTGTATCACCCCTCCGGGCCGTCTAAGGCCAAAGCCGCACCGCGGCGATCCCCGTGGCTGAGGCTGGGCCTGGGTCCGAGCGTGGATGTCATCTGCCGAGCTGGGACAATGTCCCTCGGCATTCCCCCGCATGGCTTGATGAGCGCCCAATATGACAGAAGTCCCCGCTGGGTCACCCCATATGGGGTAACTCCGTGGCAGGGGTGCTTCCTTTTGCCCTTCAACGCATTCAACAAGATGGCCTTCTAAGGATTGCTTGAGGACAGCACCCCTTCGCCCAGTTCTCATATCAACCCAGCACGCTTCGCCATCCCTCTCTTCCCCACACTCTCTCTCCCTCCACCACCATCTCAGCATCCGTCCGTCCACCACCTCTCCCGCCATGGCCAAGCGTGCCCAGCCCGACGACGACGACGACGACGACGCCGGGGCCGCCCCCCCGGCTAGCAAGAAGAAGACCGGCGCCACCTCGGGCCGGCCCACCGTTGAGATCCCGCAGCGTGCACCCAAACCCTCCAAAACACGTCGGCAGGTACGTCTCGCCTTCACACTACCTCCCAGTCCTCCCCTCATCATTTCTGACGCGGCATTGCTCATCAGCAGTCCCAGCAGGCCGATGAGGAGCCAGACGAACCTGTGAAGGTATCTCATCCCCAGGAGTGTCTCACCCACCACCACACTCACTCTCATTCACAGACGCCCCTCAAGAAGGTGAGGAAGCGGCGCTATGTCATGGTGGACGACGATGGCAACGAGATCGTAGAAGAAGAGGAGGTGAGTGCGTTGCCTCTCCCCGCTCGACGGTGTACTGATGTAGAATAGCCCCCGACCAAGAAAAAAAAGCCCGCCCCTAGGCCTGTTCGCAAGCCGCCCCTCCCCAAAGCTACGAGCAAGCCCCCCTCTTCCAAGCCCCGCACGGGCACCACCGCGAAGCCTGCCAAGAAAGCGGCCCCTCCTGCCCAAGCGCGCAAGGCTGCACCGGCCAAGGTAAGTGTCTACTCTCCCGGTCAGTGAAGTGGTGGGGGCTCACACCCCACTAGGTTGGCTCTGCGAAGGGGAAGGAGCGTGCGCACCAGTCCGAGGAGGAGGGGGAGGAGGAGGCCGCCGGCGAGTCCGTCGTGGAGGAGGAGCAGGTACAGGAGTCTAGTGCGGAGGAGGGAGGTGAAGAGCAGGAGGCTGGGGAGGAAGGCCAGTCGGACGATGAGGCAGATGGGGACTATGTTGAGGGGGGCTCCCAACCCGGCGATGCGCCACAGGAGTCCGTGGATGCCGATAGTAGTTCCACCGAGGTCGTTTACATCCGCAGGCGCTCTGGGCCAGCCCCCGTGTCGTCTCAGTCCACCCCGACTGCTCTGCCGCGTACTCGCTCTAAGGCCGCTCCAAAGATCGCAGCTGGTTCGACGTCGACGCGCCCGACCACCAAGGCGGATACGAAAGGCAAGGCCGCGGCGAAAGTCGCGGGTCCCCCCTCCAGTCGTGGCAGACGCAAATCAGACCCGGGCGATGACGCGCAGGGAATGCAGGACGTTCCGGAAGAGACGAAGCCGGCCCCACAGCGCCGCACTGGCAAGAAGAGCGAGCCGCCACCCTTGTCGTTCCCCTTCCGTCGGCCGGTCGAGCGCCCCCCCTCCCTGTGGCTGTTCGAGCCCGCCGAGGATGGAGCCGACATGGCCGCTTTCCAGAAGCGGATGCAGTCGTTGAGTGAGGCGCGTAAGTCCCGTATCCTCAACACCAAGGAGCTCGGCAACAACGTGTGCATTCAGTGCGCTCGTGTCAGGACGGAGTGCACTCGTGAGCACAACACAAAGTCGTGCAACCCCTGCACGGCGCGTGGATGGAAGTGTTCTTTCCTCCAAGGTATGCCTCTTCCTATATCCTCTGCTGTTCCATACTGATGACGACTCGCCAGGCATGGTCGCTCTCACCCCCGACTTTGAGTTTGCTGATATGGTGGACACCCTTGACCTGAACGTTCGGACCCTCGTCTTCACCACCTTGTCGGAAGCCTGGGAGTTGCAGGCCCTCTGTGCCCGCGTGGACCAAATGGAGCAAACCCTGCAGCGCGTCGAGGACACACTCACTCGGCTCGACGACACGTTCAGGAAGTACGACAATGTTTTCGGCATGTTCGCCCAGCTCAGCGGCCTCCAGAGCTCGGATGCCCCGTCGTTGACCGAACTTGCCGCCGCCGCTCGCCTCGCCAGTGGGCAACCGTACATGTCAGCCCCATCCCCGGCACCCGCGCCCAGCGCTTCCCCCGCTCCCCTGCACGCTCGGCCCTCCGGCTCAGCGTCCTCACAGTCCAGACCGCCGATCACTCTGGGCATTCCGCCGCTCGGTATAGAGCCCACCAGAGTTCCCCACCCATTCTCCATCCCATCATACTCACCTTACGGGGGCGCCACCACAGGTGCGGCCTTCTATCAACGAGGCCTCCAGACAGACCCAACCACTCCAGCCCGGCCGTCACACACGTCGAGGAGCACACCTGGTGAGGCCGGCCCTTCGCACGCATCCGGGGGATCCCAGAGTGAGGCCGGTCCTTCACGCAGCGGTGGGGCCCGAGTCGTTGTAAGTTTCTTACTCTCCAAGGTGATCCAGTCTGACTGACCAACCCAGCGCCGTTAGTTGGTCGGCCCTCCTGGTCGTGCAAGATACCAGGCCCTGCGGATCGACAACGACAACGAGGAGGGCGAGGGGGCCAGAGGCGAGGGTGTGGGAGGCGAGCTTGCGCAGTAGCATGGGGCGAGCGGTCGTCGACGTTGGACACGGACCCGTCCTTGCATCAGTACTTTCTTGGTCGCGCTAACGGAGTGTACTCGTTCCATCTCTCGTCATGTACCAGTGGTCGTAGCACCTGTACTGGGGGTGTCTCCAGCATGTAAACGTTCCCTGCCTCGTATCATGTACTAGTGTAGCTGTCCAGCATGTACGTGTGTCATAAGAACAATGTGATCTTGTGTCGCTTTCTCGAACCGAGCACCCACTGCCCTAGCCGTAGTGCGCACAAAACTGAAATGAGAACGTGGGCGACACTGGGCGCTCGATTCTTCTGCCTTTCTGCTATGACACACAAACGTCCCCCCAGTCGTAGCCCGCCCGCCTCCCCCCCTCGCCCTACCAAAATACTTCGCGACGAAGATGGAGATCTCCCGCAGTTTTTCGCCAGTTCAGAGACTGAGGGGGAAGATCCGGCAATGCCGGATATCGAAGTAAGTTTTATTTTACTTTCGCTCCTAGTGGGAACTCCCTTGCTGACATGGCTCTACAGCAACATGAGCAAGTGCTCTGGGCGGACCCTACGCCGATGAATGAAGGAGACACGCGGAACGACGAGGCAGATGTCGTTGTCGAGGAAAATGTCGGGCACGCACTTGGGCACCAACCTGAAGCTGTTGTTGACGAGGGCGCTGCGGGTGCTGACGCGCCTGACGTTAACACAGCCGGTGAAGCTGTCGCCCACCCAGCAGAAGTCGAAGACGACGCGGGGAGTGAAGCAGACAGTGTGGGCGAGCAAGACTTGGGGGCAGGGGCCTTGGGGGGAGACGATGCAGAGGACACCACCATGGACTTGGCGTTGTGGTGGCAGATGGTCGAGGAGTGGGAGATGGATGTCGCGGCTTTCAGCGACCGAGTCGACGACTTGGAGGAACAGGTCTTGTCCCTTCTCACCACGCTGGAGGAGATGGAAAGACCGCTGGCGGACGGGGAATGGCAGGCGGCGGTTGAAGGAGTACAGGTACAAGAAACGTTCTTCTCTGGCTAGCCAACAACTATAGTATGGGGTTCTATCTCTCCTATCCTCCGATGGCCCTTGAACACCTGCACTTTCACGCGATCGGAGTGGACAGGACGGCCCTTGTACACCTGCACATTTGCGTGACCCGAGCGGACAGGAGTCCACTGCGAGGGTACAACCCTGGGACGATGCGCATTCATCCCGAGGGTTGGTGGGCGCACCCAACCACGCTGTGCCCTATTTCGTTCTTGTGATCTGGAAAGCGTTAAGTCAAATCGTGCGTCGGTGAATAACCTCAGTGGCCCGCTCGCGCTGCCATCCGGACGGTTACGCGCTGCCGGCACGCGTCCCAAAGACCCCGGAGCCACAGGTAGTCGAAACGACCCTCCGTCGCGGCTCACATGAGTCACACTTCCACCACGCGGCCGAAACAGCCTTCCCGGCTCCATTATGGGGACGCATGCTGGCACGCTCTCCCTGCCACCCTCACACTATCGCATAGCGCGCCCGCTGTCCCAAAGACCCCGGAGCCACTGGTAGTCGAAACGACCCTCCGTCGCAGCTCACATGAGTCACACTTCCACCAGGCGGCCGAAACAGCCCTCCCGGCTCCAGTATGGGGACATACAGCAGCGCTCTGCGCGTGCGCAATGAATGCCCCGTGGCACACGTCCCGAACCACGGCCGCGCGATACAGTCGTTTGGCCGAAGCAACTGAAGAGAAATGAAACTCACCTCGCGTTGGGTTTGTGCGCAATAAGGGATATGCGGCGCGCATGGTGGCAAGCATGGACGTGGCGGGGGGGATGCAGAGGAGCTTTTGGCGCCAACGTCGGGTACGCCTCTTTTGGCGCCAACGTCGGGCTCGCCTCCGCGAGTATGTAGAACGCTCGCGGGCCGACACTCCCCTTACACACGCCTCGCGCGCGTTTCCCCGCACACCGGTGCCACTTCAAGCTCTACCCCGCCCAACATGACAGACACCGGGCGCACCCCCGCACCGTCCCCACGGTCCTCCGGGGCCAACCCGGATCACGCCACCCACAGGACACCGGACACAGAGCTGGATGCATCCGGCGCGCGACGCCAAAAGCGACGACTCAGAGATCCGGATCATGAGAAGGAACGCAAGAAGAAACAAAAGAAGAACAAGAAAGCCAGAGAGCGTCACACGGCAACACAGGCCGTCCGGGAAACTGGTTCGTGTCATATCCGCTTCTCGCGCGCATGTCGATGCCCACGTGGAACCAGCGACTCCATCCCTCGGCGACCAAACACACGCGACAGAGTTCACGGGGGAACCCCCCAAGAAGAAGAAGAAACGTCCGTCCCGAGCGGCCGCAGCTAGGGCGTTCCATATTACACCACAACTCGTCGTCAAACAGGTAGCCAACCTTAACCCACACGTGGCCATGGAGCAGATGAGCGATCTCAGCGAGGATGAGTAAGTGTGGTTGCCGGTCGTCTGTCTCCACGTGCTGACTGGGAACCCCCCGGCCAGTGGCCCTCCGTCCTGGTGGGACACCCGCAATCCCGAACAGCGCAAGGCCGAGCTGGAAGGGTGGGCCCGCCGCCGTGCTAGAGCTCAGATGAGACAGGCACAGACTGGCCCTAACACCAGTTGCGATTTCCATGGTCAGGCGCTCCTGTCATGTGTGCTGACATTGCTGCAGTTCAGATGAAGAAGTTCTCTATGAAGCACGCAGTGCAGAACCCGCACCCCTCAGAGGACGGAATCAAGGCCGTGGAGAAACGTTGGACGCGCCTTACCGGCAACGACGGGCAGCCCAAGCGGGTCATCTCGGTCGATGGATACGAGCTCTTTAACATCATTCCAGGCGCCTTCCGGGGCGAACACTACGTGAGTGCCCGTCTACCTTCCTGTCAGATGCGCAGGCTGACACGTCTCAGGAGCATCTTGTCCAGACGTGTATGAACTGGGCGCGCATAGGCGGGCTGAAGACCAACCTGGCCAACGACAAGAAGGGTGTGTACAAGGACGCCGGAGAGTTTGTGGGGACTACCCGGCTCGTCACTTGCTGGCACGCCATCGGACACCCGGTCAGTGCGGCGTTCCTCAGGGCTCGCACTTCCGCATCTCATTAACATTGGCGGTGTCAGCACGAGATGCCCGGTTTGGCCGCCGACTGCCGGGTTACGAACGTCAAGTTCAACGGGGCGTGCGAAACATTCCGCGAGCTCTCCATCATTACCTCCTACGTCATGGGGGCGTTTGAGCAAGTCGATCCCGTTCAGCACGAGAAGATGCGTCAGCTTTACGAGTGGCGGCTGAGGCAAGTTGCCAGCTCAGTCGCGATGGCCGCGGTCGATCCCGGCATGTTCTTCGAGGGGCGTGAGATGCAGTTCAACCGATATTCGTTGCCGCACTTCGACACAAACGACCCGTGCTGGGCATGGGCCATCATCATATACTTTGGGTCGTTCCCTACATGTACTCTCAAGTTCCGGCAGCTCAGGTTGCAGGTCACGTTGCGCCCGGGCGACATGGTCATGATGCATGGACGAGTGGTGCTTCATGAGGTGTGCGACTGGTTGAAAGGAGAGCGCCATCTCCTGGTTCACTTTACCCATCAGACACTTTGGTCTCAGGCTGGCATCCAGTGCGAGTCGGGCCCGGCGGTCTGGCAGGATTAGTTTGGCGCTTACTCCCTGGGGCGTTGCCTTATCCTGCTTGCGCGCATATGTAACATACATACCGTTTATTCTGGGTCAATGGTAGACCTTCTTGGTGTCTTCCGCGACGCGCCGTGATGAATCTGTATGTAGGACAAGGAACACATTGCTATCGCATAGGTCATGACTCTCCGAGCATGCTATCTGAGGGGACGTCCCCCGTGTCCAAGACCGTCGTCCCAGTCCTCCCCCTGCTCGTGCTCCCCCTGAGTCTCCGCGCGTCGTCCGCTACGGCCCGGTGTGCCCATGTTCGGTACCGCCATGTCATAAGTCAAACAGCTGCGTGTGCCCATGTTCCGTATCGCCATGTCGTAAGTCAAGTCAATGTATATGAACCTCTCCCCCCAACCCCAATTCAACACCTGAACCACGTCATGATCAACCTGAATGGATGGCTCCCCTCTCCACTCACCTGCAACTTCAGTTCCTCCTGGCCATCGCTACACCGATGTGTGAGTCAACGCCCCCCAGAGTGATTAGGGTTTGCCCACCTGACAACGTCAATCTGTGGATGCTCATGACCCTCCCTATTCTCCCGCTCGACGGTGTTGAGGACCTGGGAAACGCCGCCCGCTGCCTACATGCTCGATGAGTATTGACCCTGGGAAGAGGATCAGACTCACATGAATGTTGCTGACAGGCCGCAAACCGCGATTGATGAATTCTGGGAGCCCCATGGAATTGAGCAAGCCCTCTACCGCGGCGTGTAAGGCGAGCAGGTGAGTTTGTTCGTTGGGATGTCTTCTGGCCCTATCGGAATCTTGCATCTCGACGGAGAACACGAAGGCCACTCCGGAGGCTAGTATGAGTGCGAACCACTGGAGCTGAGGGAAGGGACGACATGTCGATCCTCGAGGCGTTTGGGAAGGAGATAAATTTTGGCGGGGCGGACCCAGGGCGCCCATGGACCACAGGCTGGCGTCTGTTCAGCGTCGGGGTGCCAGCATCTCCTTCACGCGCTAATTGTTCTCCCTACAATGCATTGCATCCAAGACCAGCTATAGTTACATGGTCCCCAGCACCTCAAGCGTTCACTGACCCATGAGCCGCAGAACCTCATCCCAACTAGGCACGGTGTTCGGCTGAGCTACTTTGGGCCGCGGGCGCAGATTACGAGCGGCGGACGCCCCATCCCCACTCTCCTTCTCCAGTGCATGCACGATCAACGGCCGAATTGACTGTCGGCTCTGTCAGGACCTCGACTGCGCAGGACAAGGGAGAGAGCTTACCACAGCGTAGTCCAGTCGGACCTCATCGGCGACGATGAGTTGCTGTGTGAAACCGTAGGGGATTCTCCGGTCGTCATCAAGCTCCATGTCCTTGCGATGAGTTGCCGTGGCTTTAGCCACCCGCTGCAAGACATCGTCTGCCATGCTGGTGAACATCGCGGCCTTCTGGCGCGCGTATGCCGTAGCTCCCTTGGACGCGTACTCTGGTTTGGCAGAGGCGGTCTCTTCTCGAAGACGAGCAGAAGTCAGGAACCCCCGCCGTGCCGCCCGAGCTTCCGCGTAAAGCAGGTTCACCTCCTCGTTAGTCCGCAGGAAATTTGCCCAAGCTCGTAGCCATCGCACTCGTTGGGCTACGCGTGGTCAGATTGAGCGCTCAGAGCGCCAACCCAGAAACTCACTTTCTTCCTCCCAAGCCTCTAGTCCCTGGCCCTGGTCGGCACCGGGCGGGGCTACTCCAAAGATCCAAGACTCCGTTTTCTTGCTATCCCCCAGACTTCGGGCGGTATGCAGATTGGCGGGCGCCAGGTCTTTGCTGAGGTCGATAGTCTTGAGCGACGTCGGGATCTTGGTGTCGTACCCGGACCCTTTCAAATGTGTCGCTAGGACCTTCATGCGCTCCAGGTTATTGTTGTATTGCTTGGCAACATGCACGACCGTCAGGTTGGCCTGACTGACCTCGCCTTGAGCCGTGATGTTGTTCCTGGTGCCATGCGCGTGACGGACCTTCGACTCGATGGTAGCGGCCTTGAGTGAGAGCAACTGCCTGACGGACGCTATCAAGTCGTAAGCGTGTGCGAGGCGAAGCTTGAACTCGAAAGCGGCCAAGGTCGTACAGCCTGCAGCCGTAAAGGTCGAAGCATCGAGGTCGGATGGCAGAAAGAGGATCTGGTTCTCCGGGCCGTTCAAGGGGACCCCCGCGGTGTCCGGGTCGTCTTCGTCATCGTCCTGCAACGCTGAATCCTCCTCTTCTACTTCCACTTCCTCGGTCTCCACGATGGCGTTGAGCTCCGGCATCGCCTCTTCATGGGTCGCCTGCCACGCCGAAAGGCGGGAACTGAGAGCCTTCCTGGCAGACATGAGGGACTTCGCGGTATCAACGGACGTGCCCCTGTTCTGGCGTGCCCGCCGGAAGGTTTCCACTCTTGCGCGAAGGGACACCCTTGGCATGACGTCAGGATATGCCCCGCGAACAAAGGCTTGAACGTACTGTTGGAAGTTGATTTCAATTCCCGTGCTGACAAAGAGGGTTTGCTCAGCGCGCAAGCCAGGAACCTTCGTCTTGGCCTGTCCGCGCGTGCCGCTCTCGACGCCAAGGCCGGGCGCAGATGCCCCAGTCTGGAACTCCTCCACAAGCTTCTTGTACTCTTTTCCTGCTGTAGGAACTGCATGCATATCAGTCACCACCGGGACCGTGCGAGCGACCCGTGTAGCTCACCGGCGTCTGTTGCAAGCAGAAACACGTCGCGCGGGCGGCTCTTTTCGCGCTCTCGGCAGTTCACCGGTGTGGGCGCCCCCGTGTCCATGCCGCGGGTGGACCATGCATGGACGCGTGCAGCCCCCGCGGCGAGGGTGAGCGCGGCAAAGTGAATTGACTGGTCAAGTTGCAATCGCAACTTCTCCTGCAGCTTGCGCGCGAGGTATTTGCCTAAGCGCGGGGTCGTCAGGTCTCCTGCGGAGGCTCAGAGGGGGGGAGCTCACCTATGGTCTCATGCTTGAGCCAGTTCCAGAACGAAAACATGTCGTTCAGAGCGTCATGTCGTGCGCCCCCGTTCATCTCTCGAGTGCTCGGGCCAGCCTGGTTGTGCGACGCCCAGAGGGGCTCGACGGCCTCGCCATTAGTGTGTCCGGCACCGGGGGTGTAACAAACTGCGAATTCGGTTTGGCACCATTCACGGTGGGCGAGCATGTGTAACTGGGGGAGCAAAACCTGTAACTTTTCAACTATAGGCTTCAAGTGCGGGGGGAGACCCCCCTGATCCCATCGGTCCAAGATGTTCTTCAGGTAGCTGCAGGCGACATCATACGTCATCATCCATGCGAGTAGACTCTTCAGACACTCCAGAGCCCCACTCATAGCCAGGTCCATGAGTATGAATCTGCAAGGGCGTTAGACCAGAACTATCTGAGGCTGGAGGAAGGGCATACGCACTGTTCTCCACCCGGTAGGTCTACGACCGCCCTCGGCCAGAAGCAACCATGTCTGGTACAGGTGACGGCTACCACGCCGGTAATGTGCAGAAAGCGAAACTTGCCGATCTTCTGGGAACGTGTGACTTTGAAACCGCTACAAGTTTCCACCTGCGCCATGTTGTTGAGAAGTGCGCACGGGGGACGCCCACTGCGGAACTCACAATCTTGCCCTGCTCCTTGGGATACTTCTCCTTATAGCCAGGTAGCTCCCTGATGTCATTGAAGAAGCCTCGTGCGCCAGCTAGGCTGCGGTCAGTGGGGTCATCCTTCTTGGCCTTCTTCTGCAGGCTGTGGTTCCCGTCGCCCCCTAACCGGGGGGTGTATAGATACCTGGGAAACTTGAGGTACAGAGAGGGTAGGGAGAGCGACCACACTCACATCAAGTTCCTGGCGGTGCTTTGCCAATCGTCGGGGAGGTTCACCCCTGGCCAGGGACAAATCAGACATCGGAACACGATCACGTCCTCGGGGGAGTTCGGATGACGGAGGTCATGACACCAGCCACACCGCTTCAACATCTGCAGGTGGCGCCACACCCTGGACGCGATCATGAACTCTCGGTACCGGTCCTATGTCTCATATAAGTGACACATACGTGACATGGGGTTACCCACACACAACTACGCACCTTGGCGGAATGCGCACAGGAGTTGTTCGTCCTCCGGCGAAGTTTGCGTACGTAATCGTAAGCGGACTTTTTGGACGTTAGTGTGTCGAGGTGAGCGTCGGCCATAACCTCGAACGTGAACGCGCTCTTAGGCTTGTCGGTGGTGCCAGGCAAGAGCTGAGCCAGCAGCAGCTGGTCAAACCAAGGCAGATAGGAAGGGCAGCGGCACATGACGATATTACAGACGTGAATGCCGTTGGTGTGAGTGACGGTGACCTGGCGCGGCTTTGGGCCATCCTGCGATAGCTCCGGACAAGCCTCACCAGAGTGTCCCAAATACCACAGATGGCCGAGGCTGGAGAGATCTTGTCTCTCGAAGTAACCGCCCTTCGCATTCCATTGTTCGACCCAATGCAATGGGGATGTCACATGCTCCTCGCAGACGCAGGTGATGCAAAGCGCGCGAGAGTGGGCGCACTCGCGACAGCGATAGAGCGCCCGGGACTTGGCGCACCGCTCACACAAGCCAGGTATCTTGGAATGGGCCTCCAGCTCCAGCATTCGGTTGAGAATCGTAGGGAACGCTTCCTCCCAATCAGCCAAAATTTCCCCCAGTTTTTTCTATCCCGGTTTAGTGGCAGAAAGCCGGATTAATGAGGTGAGGCATACCTTGGCTTTTTTCTGTGGGCGCGATTCCTTGGCACCGCCTTGAGCTCCGGGGTCAGGCGGGAACTCAGGAAGGACGGACGAGGGCACTGGGTCGGTGTCCATAACGCCCTCGGGACCAGGCGTGGGGAGGCCCGCGGAGGAGAATAGCTGGGGAGGGGCGCCCCCCGGGGTGTCGAGCGGTGCCTGTGGATCGCTCCAAGGATTCGGAACGGGCAGTGGGGGTGGTTCGTCCTTGCGACGCTTGGGGGGCCGTGCGAAGTCGACTGTGCGTTCCGTGAGCAAGCCCTTGCCGCGTTTGCCTCGGACTTCGTAAGTGTTGTGGGTGGACTGGACCTCGTCGACCGGGGTAGTAGTCATGGCGCGCGCACGACGCAGGCCGGTCCTCGCTTTCTTCATGGTGACGCCTCAAGACGCAGAAGTGGACGGGAGAGTGGCGAGTAAGGCAGGGGGAGGGTATATGCACGTCGGTCTGAGTCTTGCCGTCGGCGCCTACGAAAGCAGGGAGGCGCCGGGACACTTACACTTCCGGGCCCGGGCCCACGCCACTCAAACAACACCCATGTCCGCCTCTTCGGCGAACGAACTTTTGGGCAGCCCCCCGTCCGTGTACACGTTTGCTCGGTGGGACCGTCAGCAATCTCCTCCGTCCGATTGTATCGCTCGGCCGCGGGACCTCAAGTACTATTTGCGCGTGGCAAATTGTGGCAATGGCCTTACGGTGGGCGTCAACCCATGCGTACCCGGCTGCAACTACTGACGTGTTCTATAGATTCCTCTCCCAATGCGGGCCCCGGAGGAGAGGATCCTAACACACCTGCGGGCAATCATTGCCTTCATGGAGACCTATGAGTGCTCGCAGTTGAACTTGCCGCTGCGAGTCTGGCGCCTGGCGAGAGACTTCGCCTTAACGTTCCATGCGTTCTGGACGGACGAGCGCACGGAAATCACGTCTACGCGACAGGAAATATCCGCTTTGCTCATACACACCACCCCGTACAAGCGTCTCTCGCCGATCCCCAACGCCACAGATGAACTACTGGACATCATGGCATACGCCAAAACTTGCCTGCCTTGGGTGAGTCCCCTGGTCGAGGCCGGGTCACACACGCGCTGAGATGTCCTTGTAGGACATCTATTCCGGCCGTTACCTGTCTGAACGCGCGCGGTTGCTTGCCGGGGACACGATCCTTGGCGATATGCGGTTCCGATCCCGGGGCGTGACGACCGACATCACCTCAGGCGGGAATGTGGTAGAAGAAGGAGAGCACGACAGTGAGGGGGATAGCACGCTCCCAGAAGGGTTGGACGATCGCCCAGGTTCACGCTTGCATGTTATGAGGGACCCGAGGGAGCGCTACGATATCCACATTGAGAAGACGGCTCTGCCCCAACTGCCTCCTGGGATTCTCGCCCATATCTCCCTGCCGATTTTGCACTAGACATGTACAGTACAGTGAGAGCCTGTTTGCCATGTGTGACTTTACCACAATTCATGTGACCTGATATCTGGTCGTGGAGGCTGTGTCCGGCAGACCGGCGTCAAGTATAGGATGACCTCTGACGTGGCGTCGCCGCCCAGTTTGCACTCACACCATTCGCTCTTGAGCATCGATGGCCGCAGACGCAACAGGGAACGCCCTGGCTCGCGCGTTAGGCTTCGGACGCCCACCCACTGGTACACTGTCTGTGTGGATGTATGTGAGGGTGAACCCCAAAGGCGTTGGTGATGGCGACCGTTTCTCGAAGGAGGACTTGGTGTATTTCGTGCGCATCAACAAGCTGCCTCGACGGATTAACGTGAGTGTAGAACCCTATAGACCGTGGCGCATGCGCTGAGAGAAATCGGCCATCTTACAGATACCGTTGTATGTACACGGCTTCGACGCGGAAGCAGGACACACACTGCAGACGCTACACGCGCTCCTACATGAAGCCTACGTTGCGGAGATGGGGCTCCCCCCTGCCCTATACAACACCGTGCACAAGCTCATACTTATGATGCTGTCGGCATGGTCCCAGTACCCAGGATTTCCGGCAACTCGCTACCAAGAGATGATGGCGGAGATGGTCGCGCGCACGCCTCACAGGAATGTGTCCCAGCCGGCAGACCATGGAGATGTCTTGAGGGAGATTGTGGGGAAGGCGGCAAGCGCTTGGACCGGTGTAAATGCGGTGAGTGTCTCGGTCGCCCCTGCGAATGCACCGACCTAATGATGAGCGCAGAATCAGTTGGTCTGCCTCAGGCCAAGTGACGGCGAGGTCGCGGAGGCATTGCGGGAGTACATCCGTGGGCGCGTCATGACCGAGAGGGGGATTCAGGTGGGAGACAACGCCACTCACGAAAGAGGTCGCACGTGGTGGGAGCTCCCCGATCCCCAGGATCCCATGCCGCGCCCGCTCTGTGGTGTGTTTGGTAGCTTGGTAGACGTTCTGGATGATCCCCGTGAGGACCTGCGTGGTATCGTTGTGTAGCACGGCGGTATATAATCGCTGCATTACAGGGCAAACAGGGTATACTATAAATCTATCAGTTCCATTGGGGAGTGCGTGTGTGAGCGGGTTGCGTACATAGAACAAGAGCATTCAATGGGGGCAGAAGTGAGGGAGCAATGGAGGACGGGCGGAGGCGCGATAGAATGAATTGACGTAGAACGAGGCCAGCTCGTACTCCGCAGCCTCAATAGTGGCAGTGCTCGCCGTCACGGACAGAGGATCGGCGTTGAGGATGGTGGGAGGACATGCCGGCCAAAGGCTGAGGACGTCACGCAAAGCGTTGAGCGAACCGACCCGGCGGTGAGGTACACGCGCGAACAACCCCCCGCCATCCGGCACTGGCAACTCGGAGACCGTGAGCAGGCACGATCCAGGGAACACCCTGCTGAGCAACTCCTCCCGGCGGGCCTCGCCGTCAGGTGTGTTCGTGCGTCGCAAGTACCTGTCCAATGCCAGCAACTCGTATCGAAACCCTAACTCAAACGCCTCCCACACAACCATGGGCGCAAGCTCCTCAGGCAACTCGCGGAAATCGTGACCGTGCCAGCGAATGGGGCTGGTTGAGTCCTCATCCAAACGATCGTCAGCGAAACACTGCCCGAAGATGTGCTTGATGGCGACGCGACGGTGACCGACTTTCGTCTCCGGGCGGAAGTCGTCGGGCACACCGTACAAATAGCTGCGCCAGAACTGACTGGCGACCGCGGTGACCCGCGACCCGGGCACCTGGAGCATGAACAGCCACACAGGTCGGGCGCGCACCCAGTTGGTGAGATACCGCAGCTGGCGTTCCCTGGTCTTGGGGCTCACGAACAATGCCGGTTCGGGGATCCAATATCCCCACGGCTGGGCACTCCCTGCGACGCTTGGCCCGAGCGATATCGCGTCCATGGCACGCCGCCAAGAGGGAATTGCCGGCGGCATCCAGGGGTGATCAAACTCCAGGAACTTGTTCCGTCCATGCGTGATCGGAGGTGTCCCACTGGTGGCAGCGCGATCATCTAGACAGAGGACTCAGTGCACTGACCATCTGACAGCATGAGAGGGCGTACAAGGTTTGGACCTGCCACGTCCCCGTTTCTTCTTGCGGCGAGCCCCCCCAGGGACGCTGAATGCATCGCCACCAGCCACATGCGATTTGCTGGCGGCGGCCATCTGGTGCGCGCGTGCTTGGGACACGGGGGGCTCGGGATACACGGCCTCTTGCAGAGAGGTAGAGGGAACAAAGGAGATGTCGAGATACTGTGCGCGCGCTGCGACCACCGCGGCAAGATGCTTCTCCCCAACCAAGCCAACGTAAATGGGAGGCGCGCCATTACTCGGCGAGAGCGCGTCGTCGGGCAAGGGGAGGATGTGCACACGCTGCCCCAGGTGACATCGGTGCGTCGGCACGCTGGTCCTGCGTACGAACCACACAGGGAGTCCTAACGCACACAGATGCTGCACGTCGGATGGCGAGGATGACCATGCGCCCATGAATTCTGATAGGTGGGAGGCATGGCTGCCAGGAGCGCCAAGCTGTTGCAGCCGGGCATGGTACTCCAGATACGCGTCGGCGAATAGAAAGTGTCTCTGCAACGTCACCAGCTGCAGACTTTGATCTCGGAAGGATGCGGGCATCACCCGCAGGCGAGAGAGAGCCTGACGGACCAACAGCTCATGCCATCGCAGGATGGGAGAGCCCTCCTCTCCAGCGTCCAAGCAGTGGGCGCGGACACGCTGGCTGATGTCTGCTACCAGACCGTCAAATGGACGGAGGAAGTCTGCGGACAGGAAGCCCAAACCGTTAACGGGGGTGCCAGAAAGCACCTCAAAGTCCGTGCGGGAGGGAGAAGCCCACAAGAGTCCGTACTGGTGAGAGGCGGGAAGCCTTTTGCGCACTGCGGCCATGTACGCAAATCGGGGAACATGTACCTGGGGGCATAGCGATGGATCGGCCGGGCCATAGAAGCCGTTGGCACAGAGCTGGACACTGGCAATGCCTTCCACAACCGTCGGCACATAGGTCATGTTGGGCGATGTGACGTAGTACTCTCCCCCGGAGGAGAAAGCATGGACCAGAGAAGTGCCGATGACATCGTCGGAGACGCCTGCAAAGTCCCATAGAAAGACAATGAGTGGGATGGTATGAGAGGCCCGGGCGGAAAAGACATACTGGAAAACCAAGTGGACGTCTCTGCGGGGGTAGGCGCGGGGACTGGGGCCAAAGGGAGCCCCGCCGGAGACGCGTCGTCCATGTTGTGCAGGCACGCGGCAGGTGAGGACTCGTGTGACCGACGCGAAGTCTAGGCTACAGAGTAATGCTCGACCTTCAGGCGAAACAAGCAGTTTCTAGCCTGCACCGCGGCGTGAATGGGCGTAGGAATGGAAGTGTGGAGGATGCTGGGACACTGCGATCGCAAACGCAAACAAAGCAAGGTTGGTGGACAACAAGAGCACCCACGAGCCGCCGGCTATCAAGCTCGCGGGCGCGCCCGTACGTGCTGGCAAAGCGCCGGTGTTTCTTCTCTTCCGTAACCCCATCGGTAGGTCAGCTGGGCGAACACCTAGCCCGGTTTTGACGTTGGTGCGGTGTCTGCCCTCGCAAGGGACAGCAAGAGGAGCATAGAGCGTCGGCAGGCCCCTCAGGTGTAGCCGCGAATTTGGGGCGATCGCACTTGCGGTTGACAGCGCATATCTGTGAGTAGTGCGGTCAGTCTGAAATACCTGAACCGAAGAAGCTGACCGAGTTTGCCCCACCCACAGATGCTTCGACTTGCATTGGCTCAGCAAGCAGGCGGGGCAGGGGCGTGTGCCGGAATGGGCGCGGACTTCTGTCCGCCAGGGTGTATCTCAGAGCCGCGCAAGGACTACGTGTCGTGCGCGGTCATCCTGAACCCTGTTAGTTCCCGATCGGTAGCCTCGTGTCGCAGTGCTCAGCTGTTATTACCATGTGGGGGTGGCGGGCGGACCCCGCACCCCGCGATCGTGCGGGCGGCTACGAAGGCCCACCTAGGGGGAGGCCCCCGATAGCCTCGACCGGGAGAAATCGGCACAGGATCGGGCTGCGAGGAGCGAAAAATGCGGGCGTGAAATTTTGTCACGGCCACCTGTCTTTGCTCGACTCCCTTCCGTGGTTCCCTGAGCACTCCCGATGGGGGGCAAGGCGCACGATGCGCGAATCCCGCCCGTCGTCGACCGCTTGCTGAAGAGCCATCGACACACCTTCCTCTCTCTCGTCCGCACTTGTCCGACGACTGGCAAGAAACATTTCCCCCGCGTGAGCTACGGGTTCTCCAACAAAGAACATATCGCTCTAGTCTACGAGATCGTACGTTAGGACCAGTGTGCAGACGGGCGTATTTACATAACATCACCACAGTGCTCGGCGAAAACTTTCAGGTGCAAGGAGCATCTCAGGGTGTTGGAGTATGTCGGGCATCGTGAGGCGCGAGGGAACTGTCTTGCCGCCGTCGCCCAGCTGGATCCACCCGCATTCGACGACGTCGAATTCGCCCACTGGTGCACAGGCCAGGCCAGGGAGCTTCTCAGGGCAGACGTTAGCCGTCCGAGAGCCCTTCGACAGGTGGAGCGCGAAGGGGCGTCCCGACACGCCCAAGGCAGCCGCCTCCTGGGCTTCCTGGACAACCTCATGTGGGGAGGGTTGGACAACAGGACGAACACCGGTGCCTCAACAGGTGGTGGGTCCTCGGGACAAAGAAAGCGGACGAAGGCAGAGGAAAAGGTTCCGGTTCTGGTGTGCATATACCATACGGTGCGTCGTGTTAGGTTTGGCGTCATTGAGCCCCTTGTAATGAGAGTTCACTCAGGAGGGGTGTCCTCCGACCACGAAGAACATCGAGGGCCAACGGCACGCACATCTTGTGACCGTGTCCATCAAGCAAGAAGGGTTGCTCGAACCGCTGGGAATGAACATGGGTTCACGCAAGATCTGCGAGCGCGTGGAGATGTGGGAGATCTTCGGGGAGAGGTGGATGCCCGCCCTTCCCCAAACTCATCCCCTAACTCTGTTGGAAGGGCAGGGGATCATCTTCCGGAGGAACGGCATTCACGCCGTCCCGGATCTCGACTACTACGTGCAGCTCACCCTCCCCGCGTTCGTCTCCCACAACCAGCGTGGTGTGCCTGCGTGGCTCGCATACGCTGTATCTAATTGCGCCCCGAAGACTGCCGCCGCTGTCAAGGTAGAGGAGCCCTCCTTCCGCCGCTCAACCCCCGTGCACAGACCATCCACGCCCCAGCCGCCTCCACCCACGCCATCCAAAAGACCGCGACGGGGCGGAGAGCGGACGGGGGTGAAGGCAGACGACACCATTGTCATCATCAGCAGCAGCAGCGATGAAAGTTTGCTCCCTCCTAAGCGACGCCCGCGCTTGGAACGATATGACAGCAGGAGTTCCTGTGCGCCTTCG
The DNA here is from genome assembly GCA_022592435.1 of Cerioporus squamosus. Lineage (NCBI taxonomy): Eukaryota > Fungi > Basidiomycota > Agaricomycetes > Polyporales > Polyporaceae > Cerioporus > Cerioporus squamosus. The sequence continues at coordinate 45,766 of JABYQS010000043.1, forward strand.
ACAAGCTCCCGTGCACCGTCCACCAGCAGCCGGCCGCCTTCGACACACCCGTCAACTAGGTCCCACTCTCCCCTGGAGCTCACCGACGACGAGGACGACGGGGAGCACCCCCCGCCCTCTTCGCAGCCATCTTGGTCACGGACGTCATCTGTGGGGCGTCGCCTGTGGGGTGGGAGGGCTTCATCGTCTAACTCAAGCATCGCTGCCTCAGGGCCGTCCGGGTGGTATGGGATGCCATGGGACGACTGGTCTCCTCCTTCATCTCCGTTCCCTGCGCGATCGCCAGAGAACACGTGGGATGGCAAGGGCAAGGGGAAGGGCAAGGTGTGACGGCTGTGTACGCTAGTAGGGAGCTTCCTCAATGCGCCATGGTTCAGTAGAAAACAGAGCGCAGGAAAAGTGCGCACGGACAAAATGATGAATGCGTTGCATGAGACCATAGAGAACGTGTAACTACATGGCATACTGGGGGAGTTCCCCAGAGGCGCCGGAGGCGCGCCTGCCCTGAGCGCGACATCGATGTTCACTCACGTCTTGCTGCGCACTTGCTGCCACAACATGAGCGACCTCTCCCCATCCACGACCGCAGACATCGACTCAGACCCACGCGTCAAAGCACTCACGTGGAAGTACCTGCCGGACGTGAAGACTTGTCAGGAGATCCTGGGGGCCTGTCCCCTCGGAGCCGGCCACATCGTCGCTTTGAAGCTGGGCGGGGGCAATGGGAACAACGTAATCCTAGTCATCCAGAAGGTGCGTCCCTGTGTACCGCGTTGGCAGCAAAATCTCCAATGATAGGACAGTGCAAGGGGGTCTCCGAGACCGGCCAAAAGTGCGGGGGCCACGAGCACCTGCTTCCCCTCCAGCTCAGCTCCCATGCGCAGGCCGCCTTCTTGACAGAGTTGGCGGTGCAGACCCCACCTGTCCACAAGGATGCCGGCTTCCCGGCGTGGTGTCTGAAGAGGGCCATCCGACTGAACGACGTAGTGCGCGCGGAACAGCAAGGGGCGGTCCCCGACAAGGTGATAGTGGTGTATGTCTATTACGTGGTACGTGGCTCAGACGGCAATGGAGCGAGAACATCGGGGTTAACAAGCGGCAGGCCGGCTCAGAGCCTAAACGTGTGGAGGTGACTGTAGCTGCCTTGGAGCACGGTGCATTGTTTAATGCACGGCACCCGGTCGTCCTCAAGGCTCTCGGGCTGGAGACGCACTTGCAGTCCTTGACACTGTGCGTGGACATGTACGACTTCTTGTGGGACCAGTGGATCCCAATGCCGAGAGGAGACATCCGTCTGCACCCCGGTGAAGGACTGATACTCAAGAAGCAAGAGGTGGAAGGGGCCAGGAACCTGCACGAGTACGTCGAGAGCACGCTTCCCATGTGCATGCGCGAAGGGACGGGGAAAGTACCTTGGTTCATTGCCAGGCGTCAGGAGACAGGGAGACGCGGGTGGCCCCGGCGAGGGACTGGATGGACGGCAGGCATCAAGTCGTCATCGATGGATGAGCGCGACGGAGACTCGGACTGCGAGATGGTTGGGGTGTGAGTGGAATGTATCAAATAAGTAGAATACCATCAGGAAAGTACTGCAGCGTGAGCCACGGTAGTACTTACTGCGGGGATGTACGTCCTACGAGTCAGTAGACGCCGGGATACTCCGGTGACGGGTCTCCCCCAAGTTACGTACTCCTGCACTCGAACATGAACCCCTTCCACCCGGCCATCTACGCCTGCCTGGTTGAGGGACTTCCAGCCTATCTCGCCATCGACGACGTCGAGGACAGGGGGAAGTGGCTCAGCATAAAACAGCAGGAGATGTGGAGAGATTTCGGCCAAGCTGAGCTGAAAGGATACTCATTCCAGGACATATGCAAGGTGTGAGGCATGACAGGGACGTACAAAACTCTACTGACCACACGTGCAGGCCATCAAGAACTGGTACAGAAACCAACGGGCGTGGCCGGGTCAATTGCAAGGGGAGAACGTGAGTGCAGAGAAGCGACGCGGATGAACGCGGACTGAAGTATATTGCATGATAGATACATATGGTGGAGTGCCGACATGACGGGCAGGACAGAAGCAGAAGTAGGGCCATGACGGTGGTGCGGTGCGGTCGCTTGCGGACCTGACCGGGATGCAGTTATAAGTATAGTGTGCGCACCGGTAGTACATGTAAGGAGGGGGATGGGAGAAACCACGAGAGGTCGTCAACATGCAGGACAGACCGGCGCCGAATGGCTGGGGGTGCGCGCGAGCTGGCAGGGGCGCGCGTCAAATTGTTTTCCTTGACCACGCCTTTCCTCTGGCACTCCATCCTCCCTCAGGCTAATCTCTGTCCGCTCGCCGCCAGCTGCGACGTGCTGCTCGTGGTAAATGGTGAGAGTGTGGCAGGTACACGTCGCTAACGGGACCCCGGGGAATACCATGGACGTAGAGGGGGCTCAAGAGAGTAGTGCGGTCATGGATGCCACCATGCGCATGGCGGTGGGTACACCCAAGTACTCCTGCTCTGCCTACTCACACACTGACGAACATCATTAGGATGGGCGCAGTCAGTCTGGCGAGGGCCGGGCGAACACCACAGATGTTGGAGGGGCTGGGCGGGGCAGTTCGGCAATGGATGCCAGGACAGAGATGGGGGTGGGTGCTCCCAGATACCCCCCCTGCGCCTACTCACGCACTAACCAGCATCATCAGGATGGGCGCAGTGAGTCGGAGGAGTCAGGGCAGGTCAAGAAGCCCTACAAGGGGGTCCAGCTTAGCAAGTGGCCAGCGGTGAAGGCCTGCCTGGAGGAAGGCTTGCCTACGTACCAAGCCTTCCTGGCTAAGCGCAAAACCGTGGAGAAGAAGGCATGGGTGGAGAAGAAACAGGAAGAGATCGTCATCACGTTCGGGGGCAAGGAGCTCAAGGCATACAAGGCAGAGGACATACGCAAGGTACGATACACAAGCTTCATCGCTGCGCGCACTTTACTGCGTTACTGACTTTGGACAGGCTGTCAAGAACTGGTACAACAACTGGCGGAAGCACAGTTGTGGGTCCAATGGCCGTGAGAATGGCCGTGAGAATGACGACAGCGAGGAGGAGGAGGTCGAGGTCGACGACATGACGAGCAACAATCCGTTCGTGAAGATGCTGTCAGGGAGGGCGAAGACTTCCTGGCGGCACTGGTGGCAGGTGAGCGAGGCGCCAGAGATCCAGGAGGCCTTCGCCGCTATGGAAGGGTCCAGCATCGGCGAGAGGGCGCAGCGCGTCAAAGCGTTGTTTGAAGAACTGTCTGAGGAGGATCAGGCTGAATGGGCCAGGAAGGCGTCTGAGGCCAGTAAGCTGCCTATAGACCAGTGCTTCATGTGCGTACTCCGCTTCTCTCTGGGCAGAGTAGACGAGTTTGAGACCGGCTTCAGTAACCAGGGGGGGTTCCACGTGTTGCTAACGAACATGCTGGCGAGCGTCATCGGTTTGGGTCCCCTCCAGATCGGCATGGCGGCATTCCATGTTGTATGGGGTTGCAAAGACAAGAAGAACAAGTTGCACACTCATGAGTACGTGGCTAAGTGAGAGCGCTGCTTGGAAAAGAAAACTGACGGTGTGACAGGATGTCTATTACGAAGGATGGGAAGGGGATCTCGTTGGCATTCTTTGAAGGAGGGCCCTCAGCCCAAGAGAAGGAGCGCATGGACCGCTGGTTCCAGGAGGTCATACGTGAGTCGCTCCATGTCTCCCTCACAACCGTGCGGCGACGCTGACGTGACTGAGGCAGTCGATAACCCCACTGTGGATGGGGGGGCGACCTGTGACAAAAGGGGGCAGGTGATCCTGCCAGAGTGCAACTTCAAATCAACTCTGGAGGAGAGCACGTCTGTGCTGAAGGCGTACCTGACGGAGACCTGGCGTGAGTAGGGTCGCACGACGGCAAGGCAATTGCTGACCGTGCGTGGCGTTCACAGGTGTTCAAAGGCCCGAGGCCGGCGAGCTCGACCTGGATGCGCTGGTTGAATCGCCGTCAGAGTATGTTGATCCTGCTTGGACGGAGCTCTTCAAGTTCGGCTGGGGGGCGAAGAATGCGCCTGGGGCGATCATGACTCTCTACTCTGGGCTTTGGAGCGCGCAAGAGGCAGGTTCACCTTTCAAGTTCCTGGGGGCGAGCGACCTCCTGCCGATGCGACGAGTGACTGTGCTGAGCACGCCGCGGAAAGACAAACACCGATCACGGACAACACCAGCAGCGACGCCCCTGCGCTCGGTGATGAGCGTCTCCGAGCTGGCTTCTTCCCCCTCGCGGGCGACGACTCCCTTACACATGCCTTCCCCCTTCCTCCCTGATATTCCTGACATGGACCAGTATGAGGAGGATGAAATGCCACCTAGCAGCCCCTCCAACACGATCCACATGCTCTCCGACCCAGCTGCCACAGGAGGGAATCATGCTGACACTGCCGCCATGCCGCGGAACGAGGGTGCAGAGGGTATGCCCCAGGCAGATGTTGGAGCCGGCGTCATGGGCGTTGACCAGCCGTGGGAGCCCGCTAGCCAGTCGCCGACGGAGTGTGGCGAAGGGGCTCGCCCAGCGGGTGAGCAGGGAATGGACGCGCCTCTGGGAGATGAAGGAGATGAGCAGGGAAGTGGGGTGCACGGGACGATGGATGGTGAGAGCGGAGGAGGTACCCCCAGTGGGGGCGCAGGACGAGGCCGAGCGCGCGGGCGTGGACGAGGGCGTGGGCGTGGACGAGCGCGCGGGCATGGACGCGGTGGAGGTTCATCGGTAGCACTCACCGCCGAGGCACCCAAGAAGAGCGCAGGTGGAAGGGGGGGTGCCCGCGGCGGGCGGGCGGCAGAGGAAGTGCGCGCGCTGCCAAACCAGGGGGCGCGCGAGGAGGACAGGGTGCTGAGCCCAGAAGGACGAGGGCGCGGGGAGCTGCAGGTGACCGGACGGAGGGCGGTGAGGGGGCAGGGGGCATGTCGTCCATGGATCTGGACGACCGGCAAGCGCAGGGTGTGGACGCAGCGGCCGAGCGCGTTGCGGAGAGTGGCGGCAAGGAGAACCAACGTCCAGAGGAGGCGGTGACTATGACGCCGCCAGCGCCCGGTAGACGGGTGAGCTCGCGTATACGTTTGGCTAACATGGCGGGGGGGGTGAATGGGGAGAGCGTCAGCGGGGGGCTGAACGAGGACAGCGGCAGCGTGAAGCGCGCCCATGCCGCGCTTGAGGGCGGGGAGGAGAATAGCGGAGATGTGCCCAGGATGAAGAGGCACAAAGGATATGTCTGGGTACCAGTAAGCTAGGTGGTCCGTGAGGCTAACAGTACTTCCTTTGTTGTTGCAAGCAAATGATGTCATTGAATGTGTCTGATACATGAGAGAGCTTGGAGAGAGAACTAGACGCCGGTCGCCGACGCAGGAGGGGGCGGTGTAGACGCGCGATGGTCGGGAGTGGCGGGAAGGTGAGGATAGGCGCCAGCAGGGGCGCGCCCACGTTGAGACGCCGGTGCACGGCGAGGAAGCGGCGGTGTAGACGCGCGATGGTCGGGAGTGGCGGGAAGGTGAGGATAGGCGCCAGCAGGGGCGCGCCCACGTTGAGACGCCGGTGCACGGCGAGGAAGCGGCGGTGTAGACGCGCGATGGTCGGGAGTGGCGGGAAGGTGAGGACAGGCGCCAGCAGGGGCGCGCCCACGTTGAGACGCCGGTGGGCGGCGGGGGTGTAGACGCGCGATGGTCGGCAGTCCTGGCGCTGGCGTGGCAGCGAGCGGGAGCAGCGGGAGCGCGCGCGAGGTGAGCGTGAACACAGAGGCGCGCGACGCGCGGGGGGTCAAACGTGATGGGCAGAGTGAATATTTGACAAATAGTGGGGGGCACCCCCAACCACGGCGACGTGGACGTGGTGCCCGGTGGGCATACCCAAATATTCGTCGGCCAAATATCTGGGGGGGCCCCCTTAACTAAGGGGCCAAATGATTCGGGTTCCACCTTAACTAAGGTCCCCAAATTATTTACAGTAGCTGATACTAATGGGATCTCGCGCATCCTTCCCGCCCCTGAGCGGTGCTGACGCGCCTACGACGGGCCACGAGGGATATGCCAACCTCCATACTATCTTCCCTCCGGACACTTTCGCTGTCGGCGGTCGTTTAAGCCGGGCCCCTGTGTAGTGCGAATTGCTCGACTGTATATACCATTGTAGTGACGATAACTCATTGTCGCTACTGCCAGGTTGCATAGTGACCAGGCCGTACTATATCGGCTTGATCCAGTACATGCATATGAAGGCGAAGCTATATCGTGCAGAAAGAATGTCACATGTCGTACGAACGCGGCCAGTCCGGTACTTTCAAGTCGAAGATATCGGGCAAATCTCCCCATACCTTCGCGCGGAGTGCAGCGTGTCGCCTTCCCAGTACTTCCGCGCAGGATGCACAGAACGTCCCCTGCTCCTCCAGCAGCCCTTCTATTTTCCGCTGGTAGTATCCTGAGCTGAGCGGGTTGGGATTGAGAAGACGTGGAAATGCAATGGCAGCGTCGCGCAATTCGTCGCGCAAAGTGGGGTTCCGGAGGGAAGAGATGCAACAAGAGAGCTCAGGCTCCTGCTCGAGAAAGAAACGAACAACGACGTGGGCATCATACTTCACGAGCTGAACCCGTGCGTCGAGACAGCGCTGCACATCCTCGAACTCCAGCTTCTCTGGCGTCCCATCCACACGTGAGACTCCTTGAAGGAGTTCCTTCGTGGTGAGGTGGCAACACAGATAGAATGCCGTCACGAGCATGTCCGTCCTCCCGACTAAGCGGAAAAGATTGGCCGCTTCGATTGCATCCTGTGAGCGCATTGACACTTCCGGCCCGAGAATGCTCTCGTCGTGGTTTGATTCCCATGTGGAGAAGTCAGCAGTGAAGACCGTCTTGAGCTGGCGGAGGGATCCTTCGAGGAGATGTTCCACCCCGTACTTGTGCCCCATCCGAGCCCATGATGCCAGGACGGAGAATTCCTTCGTCTCATCTCCCATATAGAAGAGGCTGTGAAGAGATCTTGTGTGAGGGGGATCCGATGGGAAGGGGAAGAGCTGCATGTACGCACCTCATTCCATCATAGACGGCACGCAGGAGGTACTTGAAGTCACTGGCAGTGTCGGAGACGTGGATTACAGGACACCCGCCCATGCTCTCCGTGAGAGGCGCTGATGCGGGTTGGGGAACAGTGAACATGTCCCGGAAGACCTGCGAGTGCCTCGAGAGCGCGCCGCGATGGAAGCGAAAAGCCATCCGCTGAGCGACGACGACAATATTGCCGTCCTCAAACCACAGCTCTTGATCTCGCTCAATCGCGTCAAGCGAAGTTGCTGCTACGCGTGGTGTGGTGATGGGGGCGTGCTGCCCGGAATCGATGTCGTGGCTGAGTCCGGACATAGCACACTTCCTGGTGGTCGATCGGATACTATTGCACAGGTATGGAGTCCCAACCTAGGTCGACAGCAGCGTCAGCATAGAGATAACACAACAATGAATGGGGTTTTTTCCGTTCGTTACCTGTATAGCAGCTATATCCCGATGTCGTCCCAAAGTTCGGCTCGAGAGCAGTAAGTTGAACTTGATATTGCAGGAGGAGTGCAGGCCATCGAGTCTGCCGGCTGTTGATCGGGGGTCCCCGGTCACGCTTTTGATTGGGTCACAATACACGTCATGGGAACGTTCCGTGCAAAGTACAACCACAACCAAACCATACGCGCGTTCCCGGACAGCGCATGTTACATTGGTAGTACTTGCTCGTACTCTATGTTGATACATGCCCTCACTGACGGTATATGACCGGTGTAAGAACTCCAGCTTCAGATACTTCTTGGTGTTGCTCCGAGGCTACGATCTAGCTTCGCCACAACTGGCACATCCCGTGGCACGACCGCCCGCGGCCACCATCAGGCATATGGATTCGACGTCATAAAGCGCAAGCTTGACGGACGTGCCCCAGTCCCTCCAGGAGGGCCTGCAGAAACCCGAGTCCTCTCTAAACTCCGACCTCTCTTCATCCCCATCTCCAGGTCCACGTCCGCCCCGCGTATCCCGGGAGTCGTGCGGACTCTCGACGGATGTGCGGGGAAGAGGCTGTGCGCTCGCTGGGGATGCGGCGACGGCGCGTGGACAACGACATGAGGGACCGTGCTGGAACCGTCAGGGGTCCCGTACGGTGCGTGAAGGGGCAAGTGGCGTCTGGCTGGGGTGGTCACGCCTTCAAGAGTTGCGTCGGCCCCGGATGCGGAGGCAACCTCGATCCCAGGTGAGTCGGCCTCCCATCCGGGCGCTGCTGCGGCAAGAACCTTTGCTTGTCTGTGAACGTTGCAAAGAAACACGGACAGCAATGGAGCGCGAAGCAACTTGTTCAGCTCGATGCAAGGTGAGATGCATGCAATGCAAGAGACATACCTCGCCTTACGCCGCGCGTATACAACGCGCTGCTTCACCTTGTCGACCTTCCATTGATGTACCGCATAGCGAATATTGTCACGCAGATGGTGATAATTACGACCCGGCCTTCACGCCATTCGCGCTCTTGGTAGTCGCTGTCCAATTCGTCGGCACGCGAAGTCAGCCAGCGCTCCTACATACCGCCAGGGGTCGCCGAAAGGGAGAGGATACTTACGAGTCCCGCTGCCACTCTGCGTCACGCCAATGTACACAATCGCGAGCTGCTTCGGCAGCGATAGGATGGCGGAGGCGAGGAAGATAATCACGTTCATCCCGCATGTGGAGAATATTGCCGTCGAGACTGTCGTTGAGACCATGTCAGCGCACTCTTTCCCAGGGGGGCGAAGGAAACGACAGAGATGCATACAATGGCCGGGGATGGCAGCTGAAGCGCATGATGACGGGTACCATGAGTCCGCCTTCACGCACGACCTGTGCGTAGAGTGCATACTTGAGCTGCTTCTCTTCTAGCTTCCTCCCGCGGGCCATGCAGAACCACTTGAATACGCTACACGGAGGCATGAACCTGTCAGGAAGCGGCGGATTCAGCGCGAGTAAGAGCACGCACAAGTAGTTCGCGAGCTCGCCAAGGATGGTCCCTGCACCGAAGATCGCAAAGCCGAGCCATACACCCCAAACGTCTCCACATAGGAAACCAACGAGCTCTTGGCCGAACAGCTGCAGTGGCACCCATATCGGTATCGTTATCACAGGACATCGGGTAGGACTGGGGCGTGTACGCACCGGCGGGAAGGAGAGGACGAACATGATAGCTATGGGGACAAGCCAGGCACCCGGGGTCCTGAGGGACGCAGAACACAGTTAGCCACTATTGGCGGCGCATGGTTAGAGCACTCACTCTCGCAACCAGTCCGAGGCCGGCAGCATCGCTTCCTCGATCTTCGACTGGTACGCGAGCAAGACAATGAGGAATGTCAGGACAACAATCACCGCAAACCCCGTCCCTGGCTAGTCGTCAGCATCCCGCGCCACGGACGCTAGAGCATTAGAGGGAGTACTCACATGCACCACGCCTGGTCGTGAACCGCCGCCAGTGCAGCAGCTGCGCCAGCTTCTTCAAGTCGCACGTCCGCGTCTTCTCCGAGAGGACACGTGCCTCGGTTGGGGTTGGGCTCGGAGTGCGCATGATCTCGCGCACGGAGACGACGGCGTCGGCATCTTTGACTTTGCCCAGCGAGGGAAGCGAGCTGAAAGGCGGCGGAGGAGTGGCGTTATCGGGCTTATCGGTCCCGGCGTCATAGGTGGGGGGATATTGGTGGACTTGAGTGGGTGACGACGAGCCAGAGGCTGCCTGAGAAGCGCTGTGGATGTTCGCGTCGATCATGATTAGCCACCGGAGGATGTGGGTAATGGGAATCAACGCACTTGAAGGTCATGATCTAGATATAGCCGAGTCTCCGAGGTTAAGCTTGTTCTGGATCACCCAGGAAGAAGTCACGAGAGTCCGGTAGTTGTATACTGACGGTGTGTGTAGCGATGTGGGTCCGGAGCAGACGAGACGGCGGCACACCGACAGCCAGGTACGAGTGCAATTGGAGCACAGACACTGTCGGCAGACTCTTATACTCAGATACCCAAGCCGTGCCGACATGAATGACATACAGCACTTACTCCATTTTTTCGGAAGGGACGCACGTCCCGAGATTGTGCCCCGAGGCACGAAATCCGGTTACGTGTCCGAGCACTATTATTGTAGCGCGGGGACACAATCGAACTTCTCTCGCGCTGCGCAGAACGTCCGCTCAAACATTCTGCGCGCGCCGTATGCTCTCGGATGCTGGATACAAGGCGTTGCGAGCCCGCAATTGTCTTCCAGAAAGTTATTTGGGTTGCTTGCAGTTAGGCGACGGACGGGGCAATGCAGCTGCGCAGTTGAGCGCGGGCGCGTACAAGATGCCTTTGTCCTGCAGGACACTCGGTCGGAAAAACATCCCGTGATGAACTCACGGCGTAATGGCTATTGCGTCGAGAAGGTGAGGATGTGGATCGCTAAGGGCCAGACGACGCTGCGTGACAGGCGAGAAGACAAGGAAGAGGGATGGGGTGCGATATGAAGCGATAGCGGGCGAGCCGTCCAAACGCCAGCCAGTGCTGAGCGTAGACAGGACATTGGTGGCCTAGAGATGGCGCATGTGAATAGGTATCGTGTGCGCGAGAAGGGACAAATGGAAGAGACGAACATGTCTGGAGCGTAAACACCGCAAAGTAGCCGCCCTGGGCTTGGCCAAATGGTGCCGTGGTGCCGGTGTGAATGGTCCCGGATACCCGGAAGGACGATGTCGGTCACTGTGAGAGTGACATGATAGTGCTTGAGTTCTGAGAAGAAGACGAGACGCACAACGCCCTGCCACTACCTTCCATAGGCGTGCGATACATGTACATCAGTCCCGCTTTCATAATAACATGGGAGAAGGGGTATGAAGGTGGCGGACGCGGGCTTGGACGACTCGCAGATATCGAGGATACCCTCAGCTACAGATACGGCTCAGCGAACAGTCGAGGTGGATCAGACGAGCTCTGCCGTGGAACGTACCGGATGGTTCGAAAAGCGGCTAAGGCCTCGAGGAGCTCGTCGCGACAAAGTGGCGAGGATGGCAGCTACGGCCATACGAAGATTGAGGATTGAGTGCTTTCGCGGGTGCGCGGGGCCTGTGGACCTGCATGGGAGATATATACAGTCTGAAAAATGTCTCGGAGGCCGGAAAATACATGAATGCAGCGTCCTTCAGTCATAAGCGCTAAGCCTGATAGTGGTAAAGTGCGAAAGATCGAGATGAACGGTCCTATTGAGGCTGCTTCAAGCCTGTCGGTGGTTACACGCAACAACAACAGCGTCTGTCATACATGGTACACACTTCGATGCCGGTCACTACCACTGGAATAAATAAGACCACCGTTTTAGATCGACGGATATCAACGTCAAACGCGCACCTTTCTTTCTCCATAAGCCACGAATCGCTCACTATGCCCGCGGGCGGTCGAGATCTTCCGGTCCGAAACTATCAGGGAGGAGCTCGCCGATGCTAGTCTCCTTGACCCCGCCGTCCACGACGCCTTCCGCGAGGCGCTGCTCATAGTCCGCAGGCACAAGCAGGATCGGCATGGTCTGGGCGCAGAACTCGCGTATGACTTGCCGACACATGCCGCACGGAGAGATGGCGGACTTGACGTCGCTGGGGAGGACATTAGCTCGCTGCCAGAGAATAGACACAGGGAGAGGGGCGAGTTACGTGACAACGGCGAGACCAGTGAAGGAACGTTTGCCTTCGCTCTGAAGACGATGAGGTGAGTAACAAGCAAGAGTATCTGGGTAGGGCTGCAGCATACCACAGCCTTGACAAACGCAGTTCGTTCGGCGCAGATCGTTCCGCCTGTGGCCCTCCTCAGCTGTCGGACTCCAGGTGAGGTATCGGAAGCACTTACCATAGGACGCATTCTCAATGTTGGCGCCTTTGATGATCTCTCCAGTCGTGATGAGCAACGCTGCACCAACTCTGAAGTTCGAATAGCGAGAGTAGGCAAACTCCTTCGCTGCAGCGACATGATCAGTTCGCGCTTCGCAGTGACAGGGATCTTGCGGAACGACTTGCCTTCGAATGCGGCCTTTATGAGACGGTCTCTGTCTGAGAATTCGATGCTGAAGGTGCTGATAGACATCGTGGTTGACCAGTAAGTTCGTCACATCGACGGCGCTCTTCAGCCGACCTGATAAGGCGCCTGTCACATTTTTGTGCCCATTGAATTCGTCCGCCTGCTGAGCGTGCATTATGCTTTGCCCATTCATGTGTATGGGGATATCTATACTGTGACAGATGCGCCGAATGGCGAAGATAGACCGGTTGAAGTTGTCTCGTACGTCGAGCCCTGTCGAGCCCGCTGGCCTCACTCGGACAGAACTGACAGAACGCGCTCCGGGAAAGGCCGAGGTGTGAGTCACCTCCTCCCCATCCTCCGCAAGTCCTCCGTGCCCTTGAAGCCACGGTTCGCCTCTTCACCCCTCGCCTGGCGCAGGCCGTTCAATTGCACTCGTCGCGCCCCCGGCCCACTTGTCGAAGAAGCCCCACTCACAAGCGCCAAACATGCGTCGCGAGGCGTCTGTGGCGAACATCTTCTCCACTCCCTGCCAGTCACTAGTTCACTGCCCACCGCTCGCATCACGACAGCACACGCATCTATCTTCGGACAGACACGGACGTGATACTACGGTCCTCGGACACGCTCACTCTTCCCATGTTGCTCACTCCGCATCCAATGCCACGGGAAGTGCCTGCTTGGTCATGCATCGCGGACGTTAGCAGAGGGCCAGCCGCCAGAGGATATCCGCGTTACGGAGATTCACCGTGAGCATCATCTTTGGACAGCTGGCGGGGCGGTCTACCGCGCGCAGGTGAGTTTCGTATTCTGCAAGCGGACCTAATGTGCGTGCCTCTGTCGCAGCGTCACCTGGCTCGTGGAGGAGGCGACATCGTCATGGGGGTGCTGGGAAGGGACAGGTGCAGCGTAGACTGAGGCAGGTGAGTACGGCAGAGAGCAGAGCAAGGACATCATACTGAAAAACCGTTGCGTTCGGCCCCCTTACGTGCCTTATAGACTCTGCTGCGGTCGGCATCCGGCCTCGGTCGCGACGCAAGCCAGGCTTGCTCAACCGCGGGTCAACCATGCAGACGACCATGACCGTCCAAAACGAGGCGCCACAGAAAGCATGGTACCCGCTGCATTTTGCGCGGCGACTCGCAAGCTCGGCGTGAGGAGTTACCGCGGCCGGCACGGACGAGCAGGGTTTGAAGCCTGGCGTTGCGTAGGTCCGAGTCGCAAGCTGAATGCCACCTCGGAGGTGACCCTGCGCGAGCTTGACGTTCAGTGCAGCCGAAGATCGCAGCGGCGCGTTTTGTATCCTGTGAGTGTCGTCAAAGTGTCGTCGCCGATTTGTGCCCGGTAAGCAGCTCGCCTGTTCGTAGCTTCAATGACATGTCTTCATCATGCCGAACTCGAGTGCTATGTGTTTCCTGGGTCCCAGAACCTTGCGTGCTTAAACAGGCCAGTATGTCGCATGTCGGCAACTGGGTCATCCGACTTGCAGCCTGCTTCGACCATACGAAGGCATGTCAGCCCTCTACGCACAGTTGCAGTCCTCTTTCAAGCTATATTGACGGCAACCATGCGGCTTATATCGCACGGTGGTTTGAGCTTGCGAGCAAGTGTGGTTGTATCCGACATCATCCCTAAGTGAGTGCAACACTGACGGCTTCGTTGAACTTCAGCTACCTGTAGCCGGATGCCCCTGTACAGTCGCCGTCCTCGCCGCGTTGGCGCGTCTTGGACCCAAATATCAGCTTGACGGCGTGGTCTCCGAGGCTATACGCCGAATTAAACCTGCTTATCCTAACTCTCCCGATACCTGGCAAGCAGACCAAGAGAGTGTCTAGTTCTCCCCCGAGCGGGCGACAGACGACGTCATTGCGATCAATCTGTTCCCTCTCCTCGACAAGAGAGATTTGTTATCCACGACGATCTACAGATGGAGCCTCACACAGGGCTCCGAGATTATCCGAAGTACACTTCCTTCGAACACCGCCACCGAACGACTGAGCGTGGAGGACGCAGCAGTTGTTGTGGACGCTCGATTCGATCTCGTCACTGCATAGGTGGCGATGATGGTGCGTTAGTTCAACACCCGCATTGCCATACGCAGCAGTCATGCGCTGCGGCCGTCGCTACTACCCAATAGCATCGTGTGTGCCACTCTTAACCACGTTCTCAATGGAGATTCCCTCGACGGCTAGCTCTTCGACATCAGGAATCGTCAAGGCGACGGTAGCATGTGTCAAACTTACTGTACCGATATGACCAGATCGTACGCGGCACTTAATGTCGCATGATATGACGCGTAATCCATCTTGACCCACACGGCAGGGATCCCAGCTTTCCGACGAGCCAAAAGGCGTGGCAATGGGCGAAAAGGCGCCGCGCGAGGTAACTCTTCAGCCGCGTTCTCACTGGGTTTGGGATAAAGGGATACCGATCGGATGGCTGCTCTCTGAGATGGGACAGAAGATATCCACGGACGACGTGTTTACCTCCACTTTTCGCCTGTCTGGAGCGTGGGTATCGCCGCCCTGCCGTGCCATACTACATAATCACGATATATCACATTGGAAGCCTCAGACAGTCGCATACATCACAATTCGATGATCGCTACAAAGCACAGACAACAGCGGTAGACGGACGATCAACAAGTCATACATGGTACGGATCGCTGGTAAGTGCGCGAGGGACAGCGCTCACTATTGGCCGGTCAGCGGCAGGTAACCGTGACGCGAAGAGGGAACTCACGTTGATGCCCAGAGCCTTAGCGTACACAGCTGCAAGCTCATCGACGTTCATCGCCTGCTGGGCGACGGAGGAGTGGGCGGCGCCGATGACCTGAATGGCGGAAGCGGCTTGCTGTGGCTCAGCGTTGACGAAGGCCTTGGCTCCGGCACCGCGGAGATACTCGTTGGCAGCGAGGAAAGCGGTGCGCTTGTTCCCGTCTGCGAACGGATGGTTCATGATGATGCCATAGGCAAGCTCAGCGGCGAGCTGGTGGGTGGGGGCCTGCGGGTTGTAGTGAGCGGTCCAAGCGGGACGTTGGACGGCAGACTCGAGGTTGTTGTTGTTGACGATGATGGGCGCCGTGCCTGTGGCGACGCGGTTCAGCTCCTTGACCACGGCCGCGGTGATGCGTTGGGCTGCCATCTCGGTAAGAAGGTATCTGAGGGGAAGTTAAGAATGGCGTGTCTCGTGGTACAGTGAAGACGGCGAAGACTCACTGGAAGAGCAGTGGTAGAATGACGGGGGGATGGATCGATGCAGCTGTAGTCGCTGGGTCTGGTCTGACATCGTCTCCTCTGCCGACCTTTATATGTTTTCCTACCTCCGTGATCATGGGCGGCCAGCCCAGCACAAAAAAGCACACCTTGGCTGCAGTGTTCTCAACGATAGCAGGTGATTCGTCGGAAGAGATATTCTGCGATTGGGATATGTGGAAGTCATAGCCGCGGGCCTAGCTCACTAGTTGCGCAGCATCCGAATACACCAATATTGATGAGTGATGGCCGAGTGACTCGTAGTACTCCCGTTGTGGGCGCTGTGAGAAGCAAGAAGCGTCAGCGTAACTTCCAATGCGAACAAGGCGAACAAGGCAGATGTCACCCAAATACACGGATCCGGCGGGGATGCCAGGATCTGCACGGATACCATGCGGTCAGCGGTGCAGATTGCGATGCTAGAGTCTGTAGGAAGTGCGCGAGCTTCGGTTCGCTGACAATAGTGTGCACAAGGCTTCCTGATATCGGTCGTACAGTCCTTCGATATCTGGGTAGGTGTCCAACCTCATTCGGAACACAAATCGACAGCTTCTCGCATGATGCGCAGCCTTCTGGTTGATTCTTGAGCGGCATATACAATAGCTCTGAGATAGAAGGCATAGAGGATACGATCACGCGAGAAAAAAAAACGAGGCGGGTACACCTGGCGAATCACGCCACAAGATGCACCTGCAGAAGTGCCCATTGCCCTGGCAGCACACATGAGAATATAAGTCGACGGTGGAGGAACGTGCAACTCACTGTCTTGTGCACTCAAGTCGTTAACGATCTTTGAGATATTCGAGCATTTTTTGCACGTTTGGGTTGCGACTGCTCTCCACGGTTCCGCGCGCGAGAAGATCTACCGTCGCTGCGTCAGTGGTGACCAGAGTATACCGCCACGCAATGACGCACCACTGTCCGTCCCGGTGCGCGCGATGGCAAAGTAGTGGGGCTCCCAACCGCTGAGAGTCAGAGACACTCCTTCGGTCTGAGTGGGACTCCAACCAAGTGCTTCGGCTAACGCCTGGTCGACGTAGACTGTGCCGTTATCCAGAACGACTTTGAACTCCCTAGCAGTGGAGTTCGGACTGAGGATGGATTGGGACCGTGTCCCTACTATGCGTCTAGGGGTGATAGAGAGGATACGTGACAGAAGCATCGAGGAACGTATCTTGGGGTCAATTTGGTGGTCTCGTCAGAGTTGGACGTCACTCTGAACGTTGAACTGGCCCCCACTCGAGCGACGACCGTGGACCCTGGCTGTTGCCGCTCGACCTCGTGGCAGTAATCGGGGTCCTGCTTGCCCGCGTTTGCAAGCGATGGACCCCGGGCATTTCCGTGCGACCTCGTGGAAGTACAGTACTCGGGGTCCCACTCACCCTCGCGCGGTTCGTGTTCGTGTCCTTGTTCCGAGTTCGTGCCACTGCCAGAAACTAGTTCGTCCACTTTGCCAGCTATCCGCCACGTCGACACGCCTCCAGGATGGCTGCTCATGCTGCTCGCCTTGCTCGCATATTCACCCCCGAATACGCCTGTCGTATCAACGCACAGATAGTACACCCTGCTTCTTCGCAGCTCGTGAAACCTAATGAGCTGCAGTCTGCACTCGCTCGTCCTCTGAACGTATCTGTGTACGAGCCGCATCGTCACGCCACGTACCTTGCTGCAACGTTGTCTTTTGGTATTATAAATGGTGCTTGTGCTTCTGATCCATCGTGCTGGGTTGCGCCTGAACGTATCCTCCAGGCCATCCGTTCCTCGACGGCAACAAACGCACAGGTACGTGATTGATACTACTGCGACTTTGGGACCAAACCTTACATCTTTTGGTAGCTTTCTTTCTCGCTAACGAGTACCTCCGTGCGCAAGGCCTTCCGGGTTTACTCGACGAAGGCAAGATAGGCAATGTCTACCAGGGTCTGGTAGATATAGCGGACCGCCACATCAATGTTGCCGCAGGAAAGCTGGATGTGGAAGGTCTCGCTCGTCGTTTGGGACCTCGAGAGACCGAGTCGTGAGCAATCAATGTTGCTCTTCGTGTTTGTTCTGAACGCACGTCGCTTTGTTATCGTTTACCTTACACGATTGGGACTGATCTCTTGAAACTTCATACCCACCCACGCGCCCTGGACACTCGTCATCGTCTCCCTATAGTAGCCTCGTCGATATATGTAACTCTCATCGGTTGATCTTTGAGCACCCTTATCACCGTCAGAGGAGAAGTCATACGAGTTGCACCTGGGACAGGCGGCTCAGACGTTGGTTCGAATGTCCGGGTCCTACAGTATATACTATATGACATACATGTTCCCCTTGACCTTCCATACCCTCGGAAGCCTCCTCGTCGCAGATTATGGTTATCCGCTCAAACCCTGGACTCGTGGCGAGAGATATCTTACAGCTCTGAGTTCTACCAACTTCCAACCTCCTTCATCTGGGCCACGACGACTACCAATGCGTCACATTCGCTCGTAAGACGGGCTACAGCAACTGCATGCACGTAGCGTGCCAGTAGAACCCACGCATTGACTTCCCCGCCACCAATAGCACCAAGCCTTGGAGTCACGCCTCTGGTCCCCGGACCAGCGGTCTGAACCTTTTTGTAGCTCGATGATATGAGACTTGGAGTCAGTAGCCCTCATACCGCCACTTATGCACCGTGCAACAGTCCCCTTAGCTGGGCTAGTACGGGGTGCGTTATGCATCCAAGTCGTTCGTGGTGATAAGATAGTTACTGGACTCACCGGCGAAAGCGCATGCATGCCACATCATTCAGAGTGATTCACACTGAAGCAAGGTTATACACCGCGCCGGCGCGGCACCCACCTAGTCAGAAAGTTCTTGGTGAGGAGGAGAAGGGTAAGGTTCGGACGGTGGTCAGTGAAAGCACGGCCGCAGGCCGAGCTCCGGAAAGAGCCGAGGCGTGAGTAAATTGAGGTCGGGAGGGCTCGTCACTGTCTCGGCCGACGTTCTCGTCAATCCAAACAGCGACCACCACCTCCTGCCCGTCCTCCGCGCCCTCGAAGTCATGGTGCGCCCCTTCTCCGCCCGCCTGGCGCAGGCCATTCGTCCTCGTCGCGCCCCCCAGTCCCACCCTCGTTTGCACCAGCGTTTCGCGTCGTCGACACCGAACGCAGAGGAGCTGCAGAAAAAGGCCCAGGACACGCTTGCCTCGGTCCAGAAGGGCTTGGGTCAGGCTCTCGAGACCGGGAAGAGGCTGCTGGGACCTGTAGGAGAGAAGGCGGCGGCTTCGCTCGGATGTGAGTACGCTCTCGTGTGCATCTCGTGTTGTGCTGGAAGCTTGCCCGCGTCGTCGAAAGCATTTTGCTGGCGCGGAGGACTGCTTGACGTTGATGCTGAGCTGAACGCATCTGTTGTCATTCTGCAGCATACCGCGAACCTCTGGCATACAACTTCGCCGTCTTCCGCGAGGTCCTCAAGCAGGTCTACGTCGCGGAGCGCCTCCAGCCCCCTCCGCTCTCCGCATTCCAATCCGTCTACTCCTCCCTCTGGGCACGTGCGCGGAACCCGCAGTACTGGCGCGAGCTGTTGCGCTCAGGCGACCTCACCAAGGTCGGCATCTACGCGGTCGAGGCGTACGGTATCTTCAAGGTACGTTTCTTCTCCTGTCCACGGTTCGCTCAGGGTAGCTGACGACCACGTAGATTGGCGAGATCATTGGTCGCAGAAGTCTCGTCGGGTACAACATCCAGTAGATTTGTGCTTTCTGCGCACCCCTTTGGAACGTGTAGACTGCCCTAATTGGACTATGTATTTCGACCGCGAAGTGCTCCTCCGGCATCGCGTATATGCATTTTCGCTCTCGCTAGACATTTTCCCTTCTCTCCCGCATATACATGAACATGTCACAGGACTACTCCATCAACACTGGCCCATTCAGCTGTGGGCTCAGGACGTCAAACAGGAGAAGGACGGCTACTTCAATCGTCGATTGCAGCAGTGCGCATTTACCGCGTTTGCGTCCTCCCTCGTACAATTCACGGTGGGCCCGTCTCTCCTAAGTCTACCCTTTGGTGAGTTTGTGTCGATCCGACGAAGCGCCATGCCATAGCCGGTGAGCTTGACGTTTCTGCCACGAGCGTCAACTGGCTTATCCCCGCGTCCTGCACGTACAGTACTTGCGCGTGCCAACCTTCCAGACTGACAGCAATCGTGGCTGCGAGTTCCGCATCCCCACTGGCTCTTTCTCTTACTCCGGTCTGGAGGTCACTCTCCTATCCTCCACCGTCCCCGCCTCTGACATCAAGACTATAGTACGTTCCAGGCGCACTGAAGCCCGGATACCGCTTAGGCAACTGTTCGCACTTTTCAGCCAGGACTCGCACTCTGGGTTGACACCTCGGAACCACGGGGAGGGTGCCAGGCTTGAGGACGAGTTGCGGAGCTCGACACGAGGAATGTCATCGTGACCGCAAACCTCTACGGGTCCTCTACTTGAGAGGGCCTGTTAGACGAGGATTACCGTGAGATGTGCGTTCGCATCTGGGACGGTCGAGCTGCGCGGGGAGGCTAGCGAGTCTTATTTCCGGCGAACATGGGTATCGAAGGTGCTGATGCGTCCTTCGATTTCCCCTGGGACCGCGAAATCTCATCGCAATGTAGTTGTTCGTCTCAAGCAAACGCGATCTTCCAAGGCCTTGAAGTGCTGGTGGACGTCTGTCTGATGATTGCGCTGTGGTGAGTTGTTCACGAACTGCACCGGGGTTCCGCATGGACTCAAATGCCATTGCTAGCCTCGGCCGTTTCGTGTCGGGCGCCGACTGCGCCCTTCGAATCCTTCGCTCCTGACTCCAGCCATAGTCGTTCTCGGAGCTGCTTGGAAGAGCTCGTTCGCGCGTTGCTTCCGTCTGCTCATGTGCGGACGGGTGCTTTTGAATGCTCGCGGCACAGCACATGCGTGTTGCCTTGGTGGTCGAAGTGGGTTTCGCGGGCGGAAAGCGCAGGCGCTCCTCGTTGCTTCAGCGTCCGAGATGTTGTCTCTCTTTTCGCCCACACACTGTCCTTCCCCTCATACTCTTCCTCCTCCTCCGCATGACATGGGCGCGCTGCCAGTGAAACGTTCGTTCTTCCTCTGGGCGCTGCTGAAGCGGTCTCCTCCAGACATCACTCGCACATATTTCCCGACACTTCTGGGCCCACACACCGCATCCTCAATACTCAGTGTCGTTAGTCTTGGCAAAGAATGGACTCACTTGCAGAGGGCGCCATGTACCGGACGAGGATCTGACCCGTCCCAGGCATGTCTTAAAACAGGGTAAGCTTCATCGCAGAGTTATCTCGACGACGATGTCTGACATGTTGCCAGACATGTGCATGCGCTGGTCACGCCCGCTACCCTGACGCAGGACAGCGGGTTTGGCCAGCATGTGGGTCGCTCGCTGTGCAAGAAGGAAACTGCCATCGCTTTTGAGCGCGAGTACGAGTATAGCCGGACGTACTAGCGTGCGCGCACCATGGTGTGGTCAGTCTGGCCCGGATCTCGTGTTTTATGGAGATAACCAATGGAGGGGCGCGGCGTACGCAGTACCCAGTTTACTCGTCCTCTCTGAAGCCTTCTTTGACCCGTCCCATCAAGACGGAGATCATCCTGCGCGTCGTCGACATCTCCCACCGAGACCATCGCCGCCCCGACGACACTTGGCCTACATACCCTGGCGTACGTACAATGCCGTCGTCATTTTCTCCCGGAGGCTGAATGACAGCTTGGCTCTAGTTCAAGCACATGGGGATTTCGACATGTAAGTACACGATCATCGACATCGGCGCGGCCCGACTGCGAAATTGATTGCGCCACGCCCAGGTCATGCACGCAATCCGCCCATTTTTACCAGCCCTCAGCATCCAATGACATAACCTCGACTGGCGAGACGTCACATAGTTCGCAAGACTCAGGGGGGACACACACTTACCCGTCGGCATTCCTCTCTCAATGCGCTTCCAGTCTTCCTACGCCGGCAGCGCAGTCCCTGCAGCTACAGCACCTCAAAGCTCCGCTGCGTGCACGATATCCGTGAGACTCAGACGTTTTGCGATCCGCGAACCGACCTCAACGGGTACACTGCCACCGTACTAGCTGATGCCGCCTACTCGTGTATACAGTTCTTATCTCCCGGTCTCACGCCGACTACGCCCGATCTCACACCCAAAATAAGGGCTGCCAGTTCTCGAACGCCAGCATCTGCACAGTCACCCGCGTTGCGCCGTCGCAGACCCGCCGGGTCATAGCCCGGAGGCACATGGTTGGTTGGCCGGCGGCCCGCTGAACGTCCCATCGTCTCCCATCGTGCGACAGCTCCTCGCGGGCGGCGGCACCGCCTCATTCTAGCGCAGTGAGCCACCGAATCAGTGAGTCAGGGAGCGAAGAATAGATTAGGGCGCGTCGCGTCGTCGCCTTCTACCATAACATCTACGAAGTCCGGGGGAGACCTCTCGTCTGTGCCACTAGCAACTCATGGAGGTCTCCATGCAGTGGCTCGCTGAGCTACCTCAAGTCCCTCTTAACGCCTCAGGCGCGTCAATCACGTCTTTGAGTCAGAGGTGTGTTCCCATTGCCCGTCACGCATCATACGCACAGCTTGACCGTTCTCTTGCAGTGTATGGCTCGATTCTCTCGTCTTTCCTGTCTACGTCGCAGGATTGTCTGCACTCTCACTTATCGTGCAATCTGCGGTGGGCAAGTCCTCGACTCAGTCCGACGTGGCAGAGCTTCGAACGGCCACCTCGAGACCCTCCTACGTCTCCGAAATGCTCAAGGAGGTCGGCGGAGCCACGATCTTCACATTCAGGGTCGCTCAACTGCTGGGAATACTCGCGCTCCTCGGCATCTCCGTCGCAGAATTCGTACTGCGTACCGCGACGACCGAGGTCGTATCTGATCCTCGAATTTTCCAAGTCATACAGATTGCCCTCTATGTATGTGCCTCCCTCGCATTCTGTGACATACGCTTATGTCTGCACCAGACGTACTTGTCTCTGCTTGGTTTCCTTGCCATCTGCGGGCGCGCACGGGTCAACAGCCGCGCGTACACACATGTCTCGTGGCTCTTGGTCCTTGTTTGGAGCGCGTACCTCTATCGCAATGTGTGGCCTCTCGCGACTGTGGACCGCATACCGGTTGATACGGCTGAGGGGCCTTTCCTCTGGGCCAAGTTGGCTCTCCTCACTATCGCTGGCGTCGTCATCCCACTCACCGTGCCCAGGGAGTACGTCCCAGTGAACCCCAAGGTGAGCAGCCCGACCTAATGAACAGTCAGACAGACTACTGACCTGCCCGCAGGAGATCCTCGAGCCGAACCCAGAGCAGACGGCATCGCTGCTGTCACTCGTCACATATCACTTTCTTGAGCCCGTCATATGGCTCGCATACAGGATGCCCCATCTTCCGTTCGACATGTTCCCTCCTTTGCCCGATTATGACCACTTGCGGAATATAGTTGGCCGCAGCTTCCCGGTCAGTGCTAACCTCTCCCTTGTACGAGATGTCCCACGTACTCAGACTATTGACGCCGTTCTGGCAGATCCTCGACCCTATGCTGAACAAGTCGCGTCGCCACCTGGCGCTCAAGCTCATCAGAGTTTTCAGTCAGTGTGCCTAACGTACAACGTTACATCCGCTCACTGACGTCCAGGGATTGAGTTGCTCCAAATGGCTGCCATGTCGATCACTGCTGTACGTCTTGTGCCCTGCAACTGCAATGGAGTGACGGTGGCTAATTTGGCAAACAACTAGGTCATCGGAGCCTTCGCTGCGCCTATCAGTATCAACAACCTACTCACGTACCTCGAGACGGGTGGTCAAGGTGCCACCGTCAAGCCGTGGTTCTGGATAGCGCTCTTTTTCTTCGGCCGCGTTTTCAAGAGCGTCTCCGACCAGTGGTTCGTGTTCATGACCGTGAGTACTTCTCGTTTGCAGCGCCGCATCAACGATTCACAGAGATCTCCGCTCCAGACTCGCATCACTGTTCGCATTCAGGCCATCATTACCGAGCTCGTCTTCGAGCATTCTCTGCGCATCCGCATGAAAGCGGAGACGTCCGAGACCGTCGATGTTCCCAAGAGCGGAGAGAACACCGCGGTGGCAACCCCGGATAGCGCTTCGCAAGCTGGAGCAGAGGAGAGCGCAGGCTCGGGCTCCGAAAGCGGCGAGGGGGAAACAGCAGCCTTCGTTGCGCACACCGCGACATCGAGCACCGCGACTGCTGTGGCGCCTACTTCTGCGGCTGCGAAGGGCAAGGGCAAGGCGCCCTCTGTTGTTGATGCTCCCAAGAAGGTCAAGGCTCCGGAACAACCCAAGACCAAGGGCAAGGGCAAGAACCTGGTCGGCCGCATCAACAACTTGGTGTCGAGCGATCTCAGGAGCCTGGAGAATCTGAGCATGCACCTCGTCTTTGCTAGTGCGTCGTCTCGTTGTGGCCGATTGGCGTTGGCCCAACCCCCCGCTTCCTTTAGCCATCGAGTCTCCATTTCAGATTACTCTGTGTATCATATTCCTGTACCAGATCATGGGTTGGAGGTACGTACGCCCGGCAGGCCTTCGCTCTCCCAGACTAAACCGTAATATGCAGTGCATTGGTGGGATTTGCGGCTATGCTGCTCACCCTTCCTGTTCCTGGGTACATCTCGAAACATATCCAGGGCACGCAGCGGGAGAAGATGAAGCGCGTTAGTAGCGATCGCCTTTCTCGTCATAGGCCGAGCGTCATGCTGATGCTGTTCTAGACGGACTCCAGGGTCCAGTTGGTCACTGAGGGTGAGTTCCGCAACGCCGTATTGAACGTGGTTTTGACTGTGGTACTACAGTGATGAACGTGATTCGCATGATCAAGCTCTTCGGTTGGGAGCCTCGCGTTGCGAGTCAGATAGGCGAGAAGCGCGAGGAAGAACTCGTTGCAGTGAAGAGAAACCGGATGTACGGGTTGGCGAACAGTCTCTGCAAGTAGGTGTTCGAGCTCCTCGTACTCCATACAGGTGGGGCTCATGCATGATCCCCCGCAGCTACTTCATTCCGATCGTCATCATGATCACGACGTTCTTCACCTACGTAAGTGACTCTTTCATAGAACCCTGCTTCTCGATATTGAACGCATGCCGTCTCCAGTCGGTCATCATGAAGGGTGAACTTACTGGTATGTCACTGCGGCATAACCCGTGAGATGCATCTAACGCGGTTACCAGCCGCAAGGGTGTTCTCCGCCATCTCTGGTATGTGCTTGCTGCACCAGCGATGATGTATGAGGAAACTGACCACTCGGTAGTCTTCGATATGCTCCGCACGGACCTCAACTCAACCTTCGCATAATCCCACAGCTCGTGCAAGGTAACGTCTCTTTGGAGCGCATCACTGACTTCCTCTACTCCGTGCGTCCAGAACACGTCTGCCGATAATCCTCGCTACTCACTACTGACATTGCAGACCGAACTCCTCGACGAGTTCACCGAGTCTCCAAAGGATCCTGACGAAGCCGAGATCCTCGCCCATTCCGTCCCGGAGGAGCTCAAGAAGTCCATCGGGATCCGTCATGCGTCCTTCACCTGGGCCGCGGACTCTCCCACTGTCGCAGTCACCCCAGGAGGTACCCGCAAGCGTACGTTCGTCCTCAGGATCGACGACGAGGTGTTCTTCCAGCGCGGGAAGATTAACCTCATCATCGGCCCTACCGGCGCTGGGAAGACATCGTTGCTCATGGCGCTGCTGGGAGAGATGCATTATATCCCGCAAGGCCCGGACAGCTTCGTGAACCTTCCCAGAGGAGGCGGTGTGGCGTACGCTGCGCAGGAGTCGTGGGTACAGAGCGACACTATCAAAGTTTGTCTTCGCGCCGCGCAGCGATAGGGACGCTTCTGACCCCTAACACAGAACAACATCGTCTTCGGCGCGCCCTTCGACGAAGTCCGGTACAACAAGGGTGCGCTTGTGGCACTTCGCACCTCTGACTGCATACTTACGCGCTTTGGCAGTACTCGACCAATGTGCGTTGAGACGGGACCTGGAGCTTTTCGATGCTGGAGACGAAACTGAAGTCGGGGAGAAGGGTTTGACCTTGAGGTAAGCCACGTCGCTTTGTCACTTGGTCCCTTCTCACTGAGCTGCCATACAGTGGTGGTCAGAAGGTGCAACATGCATCCCTCTGTGCGTTATGTCAATCGCTAACGGCAGATACGCAGGCTCGAATCACTTTGGCGCGTGCGGTGTACTCAAGTGCAGAAATCCTTCTTCTCGACGACGTGAGCGCCATTGCACCTATACACTGACGTGTCCTCATCCAACGTGAACAGATCCTCGCCGCGCTCGATGTGCACACTTCTCGCCACATCGTTGAGAAGTGTCTCAAAGGTGACATCCTTCGCGGTCGTACAATCATCCTCGTTGTAAGTTGCACGCGCGTGGAGTCTTTCACTTCGCTCACATCTCATCAGACTCACAACGTCGCCATGGTTATCCCTGTCACGGACTTTGTGGTGGACATGGGCCCTGACGGTCGCATCCTCAGCCAAGGATCTCTTGACTCTGCGCTCTCCAGGGACTCAAAGCTCTTGAAGGAAATCGAGGAGGAGCAGAAGGTGCTCGAAAAGGCTGAACAAGAGATCGACAAGGTCGACGAGATCGAAAAAGGAGAGAAAGCCAAACAGAGCTCGGGCAAGCTGGTCGTCGCCGAAGAAGTCGAAGAAGGTCATGTGGGGTGGAAAGCCAGTAAGTCCGGGAATCGCATTGCTGCCAGTGTCTGGCTCCTGTTGAATCATGCCCTCTTCCAGTTGCGCTCTATTTTGGAAACGTGTCTGGGCGCCCTCTGGTGTTCTGGTTCATTTACGCCTCAGGGTACTTTGTACGACATCTCATCCTGAACGTGCAAGTGAGTGGTCGCGTTGTCGCTATCACGTATCCTCATTGACGGTGTCGCCTTTACAGACCTGGTATCTCGGAGTGTGGGCGGCGCAGTACGAGACGCACCCTACGAACGAGGTCGACGTGTTCCAGTAAGTGTCATACGCTGTGAATGCATGTTAGACGTGACACATTGTCGCAGTTACTTGACGGTGTACACCCTGCTCGTGATTGCCGGCATGATTGGCGCAGCATTTACGGTCTTCTATTGGGTTTACGGCAGTCTGCGGGCGGGAAGGATCGTGCACGAAAAGCTGGTGACCTCGATCCTCGGGACAACTCTGCGGTACGTGCTCCAATCCACGTGCAGGTGTCTATGGCCCTGATAGTTTGTGTACAGGTGGCTCGACAGGACACCCACTGCTCGTATAATCGCCCGGTGTACTGAGGATATTCAGACAGGTGAGTCGTTCCGAACTCATGAGAGAAGACGCTGAACATGCCACAGTGGACAACAGCTTTGCCCGGATCACCGAAATGCTCGTAGAGATGGTCGCATTCCTTGTCTTGAAAATGTGGGCTGTCGTTATCTTTTCTCCGGTCTTTCTCTTCCCCGCCATCCTTGTAGCCCTCTTGG
Organism: Cerioporus squamosus; assembly: GCA_022592435.1. NCBI lineage: Eukaryota > Fungi > Basidiomycota > Agaricomycetes > Polyporales > Polyporaceae > Cerioporus > Cerioporus squamosus. Next base: position 72,570 of record JABYQS010000043.1, read on the forward strand.
GTGCCATCATCGGTAACATCTACATGAAGGCCCAGCTCTCCGTGAAGCGCGAGATGAGCAATGCGAAGGCACCTGTGCTGGGTCACTTCGGTGCCGCGATTAGTGGGATCAGTGAGTGTCTGCCCTCTGTACGAGAAATTGTACTGAGCATGTTCCGTAGCGTCCATCCGTGCGTATGGCGTGCAAGATGCATTCAAGGCCGAGGCATACAGTCGCATCGACAGATACAGCAGGGCTGCCATAATACACGTCAACCTGAACCGGTTCGTCAGACTTCCTCTATAAGTTCTCCTGCATGCTCATACTATCACTTCGTAGATGGGTCGGCATCCGCGTCGACTTAATCGGCACCGTCTTCGCTACCAGTCTTGCTGCCTACCTGATATACGTTGGTTACCTTAGCGCATCTAATACTGGTTTCTCGTTGGCGATGGCCAGTGAGTAGTATCCTTCCCAAGCGGCTGTGTCCTCATGCTCATTTTCTGCCGCAGCTGCTTTCACTAGCCATATCATGCAAGCTGTTCGAATGTTTAACGGCTTCGAAGTTTCTAGTAAGCGATACCGTGAACTCGGATGCTGAAGTAGTGCTGATGCAGGCCCCTCACCAGGTAACAGGCAAGTCTTGCGTACGCGATTTGAGAGATATTCTCCTGACTCCGGTATCCTAGTTTGGAGCGCATCGAGCAGTACCTCCTCATCGAACAGGAGCCAAAGTCCACGCCGGAAGGAGTGCCTCCCGCTTACTGGCCTGCAAGCGGCAAGCTCGAAGTTGACCACCTCTCGGCGCGGTACTCTGCTGTATGTCTTCCGATATTTATTTCTTGCAAATCCCAAGTTGACCATATTGCTGCTGAAGGATGGTCCGAAAGTGCTTCACGAGGTCTCCTTTGAGGTCGGCTCCGGAGAGCGTGTGGGTATTGGTAAGCACGATTGATCCCACTGGTCTTTCAGGCGCAGACTAATACCCATCTATAGTCGGCCGTACTGGGAGTGGAAAGGTAAATTGGGATCCGGGGTGAACGATTGACAAACGAGTGCTAACTAACGTGGCAGAGTTCACTCACCTTGGCACTTCTCCGGTGTATACTCACTGAGGGAAACGTCCGATACGATGGCCTGTCCACCGAGAAGCTCAACCTCGACGCGCTGCGTTCTAATGTCACCATTATCCCGCAAATGGTGAGTCAGACCCTCGTCAACTGGTCATACACATCTGCTCATGTTGTTGCAGCCTGAGCTCCTCAGTGGCACGCTCCGCCAGAACCTCGACCCATTCTCCGAGCACGACGACGCTGTCTTGAACGACGCACTGCGCTCCGCTGGGCTCTTCAGTGTACAGAACGAAAATGATCAGTCGCGGATCACTCTCGACTCCCAGATTGCAGGGGGCGGTGCCAACCTATCCGTCGGACAAAGACAGATCATCGCACTTGCTCGTGCAATCGTTCGCCGCAGCAAACTACTCATCCTCGACGAGGCAACATCTGCCATCGGTGAGTGTAGGTTATTATCATCAAGGATGAGGAGTCTCACACGACGTCTAGACTACGAGACCGACACCATCATCCAGACTTCACTGCGGACGGAACTTGGGAAGGATGTGACGCTCCTGACAGTCGCTCATCGGCTGCAGACAATCATGGATTCGGATAAGATCGTGAGTCTGCATCATCCGGGTTATCCTCAGGAAGACCTTGTCGCTCACTCATTGGGCCTGCAGATGGTTCTCGATGCCGGATGCATTGTAAGCTTTCCCTTCCGGTATGGCACCTAACATCTAATTAAGATGCATCTCAGGTCGAGTTTGGCAAGCCGCACGAGCTGCTTAAGGACGAGAAGGGCATGCTCCGCGCTCTCGTCGACGAGAGTGGAGATAAGGAGAAGCTCTATGCCATGGCCAACGCCGCCGCCAAAGTATCGTCATAAGTCGATAACACTGTCTCCTCACTATGCATTCCATATCTTGCCCCTCGAACCGTACCTGTGATCATGTGCTCCAGTCTCACCTCGATCGCCCTTCCGATATCTGAAAAGTTCGTAGCTCAAATGAAGGACATCATCGAGGCCAAGGAACCTTCACTGATCCTCGGCAATTCACTATAACGTTGCACGACTCAGCGACTCGTCTGAGTCACTGTCCTCGAACATGGCAGCAGTCCCGCCGCTGTCGGGCGAGAATTCCCTTCACAGGCGAGGTTGGCACTTGCGATCGGATTCTCGAGCGGTCAGGGCCAAGGAGGTGAGCGCGTCTTGCTCGATTGGAGTCTACATTCGGCTTCTACGATACTTTGATCTGTTAGTGGCTGCGGGTTGTGCAGTGAGTAACTCGCGCGGACTGAGCCAAGATTCCCCGTGGATCAGCTCAATTGAATTGTTTGCTTCAGTCCTAGCCTCCCTGGCGCCTGGGAGGCAGAACGAATATGTGAGCGCCGCCGCCGAGATGTCCCTGCGACGCTTGTCATGGGCGCCCTGCCAGCAAAACGTTCGCTCTCCGTATGGGCGCTGCTTAAGTAGTCCTACTTATCCAGACATCCCTCGCAGCAATCTCCCCTCACTTGCCTACCCTACCGCACCTTCGTACTCACACGCCGCATCCTCTGGGACACAATCATGCGTGTCGAAGAGGGATTCCAGCAGGTTGGCATCAGTGTCTATAGATGACCCAGCGCGTTGACAGCCTGTTCCTCCCAGAAACCATATCCGGATGAGCATCCGTACCGCGACGATCCCGTCCGTCCGGGCTTGTTGGAGAGGCTCCTCCCTGCGGCGTAAATTCCAGTCCCGCCGATCGGGCTCCCTTACTCATCCTGAATTCTTCTAGAGTGAATTATGAGCTGGACGAGGATCTGACCCGCCTCGGACACGTCCTCATCCAGGGTATGTTTCAGCTCGTGTCAATACCTTCTCCGATGTCTGACGAATATCTCCAGACATCCGTCCGCTCGCGCCGCTGGTCCAGCCCGCCACGTTGACGCAGTACAACGAGTTTGGCCAGCGTGTCGATCGGCTGCACACCTCCGAAGGCTGGCGCCATCTGAAGAACTTTGCTGTGCGCGAAGGATATGCCGCCATCGCTTTCGAGCGCAAGTACGGCGAGCACAGCCGGACGTACCAGTTTGCGCGCACCATGGTCATGACTGGCGACTGCCATGTGGTTAGCCCAGTCACTTGCAGAGTCCCCTGAAGGCCTCGACTGAAGCTTGCCCAGATTATGTGTCCTATGGGGATGACTGACGGAGCGGCGCGGCGTACGTGGGTTACGGTTTCTCTGCGAAGCGTTCTCTGACGCTGCCTCCACATTCAGTCATCGAGCTCTTCGGCACGGATGCCATGAAGACGGAGATCCTCCCGCGCATTCTCAGCCGCGACCCCGCGACCGCGTTCATCTCGGGCCAGTGGATGACTGAGCGTCCCGGGGGATCAGACCTCTCCCTCACCGAGACCACCGCCCTCCCGACGGAGGGTGTCAACAGCGACCTCGGGGCCCCATACATCCTCGACGGCTTCAAGTGGTTCTCCAGCGCCGCCGAGGGCAACATGGCCGTCGCGCTCGCGCGCACAGGCTCTATCTCCCAAGGCACGCGCGGCCTCTCGCTCTTCCTCGTCCCGCTCCGCATGGGTGCGTACCCCTCCCCGCTGTCCAACGGCGTCCTCATGCACCGGCTCAAGAACAAGGTCGGCACGCACGGCGTCCCCACCGCCGAGCTCGAGCTGCGCGGCACCCGCGCGTGGCTCGTCGGCCCCCTGAACGAGGGTGTGAAGTGCATCGCGTCGATGCTCAACATCACGCGCCTGCACTCCGCGGTGCACTCCGTCGGCTCGCTGCAGCGCTGTCTCTCTATCGCGCGTGCGTACGCGGGCGTGCGCGCCATCAAGGGCGGGACGACGTTGCTGAAAGACGTGTCGCTGCACGTTGCGACACTCGCGGACGTCTCGTTGCTGCACCGTGCGCTCACTCATCTTACGTTCGGGGCGATCGTGCTGTTGGGCAAGAGCGAGTGCGGCAAGGCGAGTGTCGGGGAGGAGGCGCGCCTGAGAATGCTGACCCCGGCGGTCAAGGCGTACGCCGCGGAGTGGGCGACGAGGGGGATGGAGGAGGCTATGGGTGCTCTCGGTGGACTTGGGTACATGGAAGAGACGGGCATCGGGCGGTACGTGACTTTCTCGGGAGCTTGAGCCGGCATACAAATACTCACTCTTGTTCAGTCTTATCCGTGACGCCATGGTCGAGAAGATCTGGGAGGGCACGATCAATATCTGCGGGTTGGACCTGATTCGAGCAGTCACGAAGGACCCCCAGGCAACTGCTCACTACATCTCGGTGAGTACCGCTCTCCTCTGACAGCAAGGTACATCCGCTGACTGTAGGATGCCACACTGGCAGTGGGCGCGAGCCATACTCGCCAGCGTACCGCCACAACTTCAACGAGACTGCCAGAATGCAATCCAGACGGTCTCTTCCGCACTCGACAAGCTTCCTGGTTACTGCAAGGAAGGCGCTGCGAACCCGCTTCTCCCCCGCCTCGTGCTCAACTACTTCGCCATCCTCTCGTGCGCGCTGTACCTGCTGGAGCATGCACGCTGGTCGTGCGTGAACCACAAGTCGACGTACGAGGTCGATGCCGGGGCGTTCCGTCGCTGGATCGAAGGCGGAGAGCTGACGAAGGTGGGGGAGAAATCGAAGTTGCGCGCACGGATGTCGAAGCGCGAGCTGAGATGAACCTCAGGCTTGCGTTCGGGTCAGGTGGAGTCTCCGCCAAACTCTGACAACGTTACTGTTACGTAGGACCTGCCAGTGGAGACATATTACAGGTAGCATTCACCCGAGAGGAGAGGAGCGCAATCATAGTCATCGCTCTTCGATGCCCCTGGCTCATGTCACTCGTCCATTCAAACACAGGCATGGCTTGTGCTCGGAAACACAGTCTTGCACTGATGTGCCTCCTGTGCTCCTTGGTCGACTGCTGCGGCGTAGTGTGAATGAGCAGGCGACAACCGGACTCCCGATCCCTCAATGCTGCAGACGTGCCCTCGCGCTGAGATGCAGTGGCTCTGGTCAACATATCCTCCATTCGCAGGTTTCAATCTCGCACAAGCCTTACCCGACCGCTCCAGTACTCCGCGCTCATCGCGACATGCATGGCACGGTTGGCACGGGGCTGGACTCCCGTAGACCGTCGACCGGCCTACATATGTACGACGACAGGCGGTCCAGATTGCCTCCTGACAAGCTGATCAGATTCGAATGCCACCACGTAGACCAACAGCGTCACACAGTGCCTGGGCGTCCTGGCGTTCTAGACCACCCCCACTTACTCCACTCGGAGGTCTGCGTCCGAGTCTGTGAGGAGGTGTGGTTCATCAGTACTGTATCCCGAGGGCCGGGACCCGGCGTATCCTTGACATGGTTCGGGCTGCTCAGACGCGGTAGTTGTGTCATTGTGACGACGATGACGATGACGATGGCTGGACTGTGAATATCCGTGGATGTACAATCAATGCATGAACATATCGGCTTCAATTGAGGTCGAGGCCGCCAGTACCACGTATATCAAGTACTAGTACTGAGCATGTACTGGGAATGTGCGCGGCTCCCACAAAACCCAAGCATGCGGCGAATAGTGCGCAGTATTAAATACTCACCTATCTGCGAATGCTGGCCCCGTCCCGGGTCCCGCGTTCCTGACCGAGCGTGCGACCGTCCGAGAGATGGGCTCACGGGAAGGGGGTCGATGCGTGGGACCTGGCAGCGGGAGCCTCGACAAGCCCCCTTGAGGCATAGTCCGCGAAGCGTTCGAGGGTGTTTCCTTAGGGCGGCCCCGATACGTCCTGATGCGTCTAAGAACGAGAACGAATCGTCAGCCAAGGACCCGAGCATGAGAAACGTTCAGCGAGAGCAAATGTACGCACACCCGGCGAGTCGTGAGCGATTCTCGTGCAGTGCACTTCAGCGTTCACGTTCAGAGGCCTGCGAGCGCAGACGCACGGATAGAGTGGGGTATACTTATCCCAAGCTGTTCTGAGCTCTGACGTCCATTACTCAAGTCCTGTGTGACCTGCAGCACAGGACGCCGCGCAACGCCGTCGTCCGTCATCGCTGGAAGCGGAACGTGGGCACACCGGCCGTGGCAGCCTGAGCATCGTCCGCATTCAGCTAAAGCACGAGTTGTGAGCAAGAAGGTACACGGAAAACGCGCAGACTCGACACACCACCACCGGAATCCATCCCATGACCACGGCTCACGACACATGGGTAGTGGATAGCAGACAATCAATTCATCTGCGCAGCGAACTAAACCCTCCGGTGAACTGAACCAACTGGGGACAGCCGACCTCGAAGTGACGCCCTCGAAAGTCTCGAAGGTAAGTAACGAGAGCCTATCGAAACGTACTGTACTCACCTGCCATCTGAGGCTGCCTCTGCTGGCAGTGCCAAGCTTAAGGTCGCCCACGCACGCTCCACGCATCGACGTCAGCCACCACGCCGTGACGCGCTTGCTGGCTTGCTGGTGACCGGTGATGGGACAAACAGGTGGAGCATCAAATCACACACGCGCGAACGGGTCCCCTATGTAGTGGGGCCGACCGCGATTGGCCACGGCAATGTGCGCATCGAGAGTCGCGAGTCGCGAGTCGCACTACTCGCGCGGTGTTCATATGGGCTAGAGTGTACCGCGTGGTCGCAGTCGACGTCAGCGAGCCGCACGGGAGAAGCGAGGGCGAGGAGCGAGCGAACACTATTTCTGCACCTAACTCCCGAAGCTTGGCTCATTCGAAGGGGTGAATCCACGGTGAGGAAGTCGGTACGGTTGCAGTTGGGTTCGTATTCGGACTATAAAGCGGCTAAAGAGTGCGTGATCGAGCTCAAGTGAAGGCCGTCCGGGTCCGCTGGCGAAGGGGTTCGCGCCATTGAGTCGTTGCGGCGGCGTGTCGGTCTGATACGCATACTGGACAGGTCACCCATTGTTAGCGTTCATAGGAGCATGCGTCGAAGCGGCCACCAAGTGTATGTTCATTGACGAACTCACAACCTTTGACACTTGAGCGAAGCTTGCCCGCCCGGGCTCCAGACTTCTGTATTCTGTAGTCGACGGTCGTCCGCCTTGCCGATAAGCAGCAGTGTTCTGCAGGGCAGCCTGCGGCGGTGACGTCGACTCGATACGCGGGTACAGCCTGCGGCGATCTTCGATGCGGACTGGGTCAGACAAGGAGTGCGGACGGGAGCAGAAGACTGAAAATAGGCGTTTGCCTGCGAGGCGAGGAAGCCTGAAGGCGTTCGTCGCATACTCCCGATCGATGACGGACATCGCAGATCGACGTGCGGAGGACATGGCAGACGCGACATACGCAGCGCTGAGTGCGCGCGCGCAGCGAGAGTCGAGTGCGATATCGAGGATCGTGACGTCGCCGCGGTCTAGGGGTCCAAGTCCGGGCCACGCCGTCGTGCTCGTCCCAGACAACAAGCGTGGAAGGATCGAGGATGTAGTACCGGGACCGCGAAGCCCCACAGCGAGCTACTGTATGCTGTATGTTCGCTATAAACGGGGGACCCGGGAGACCCAGCACGCGTGAGGATGTCGGGGCACTTGGATCGCCAACGGAGAGGCGGATCAGATGCGGGCGTGAGCGTGCGTGAGGGGAGCCGCCGCACTATAGATTGAACTATCAATGAATGCGGGACGGACATGTGGACAATAAGTCAGCGTACCGGACAGACCCTCTCTCTGATACAGCTCGGTAAACGAACTGGTCCGGAACTTCCCAGCAACGCCTCCCAGCTTTGCCAGGACGTCTGCCTCTGTGTTGTGATCTTGGCCTTGGGGCGAGAGCATGCCGGCTAGAATGGAGAAGGTGGCAAGCGCACTTGTCCAGGGTCCTGGCCTCTGAGTCCGTCGCAAGAGGATTGGCCGGCGAGTCACCGTCGAGGATCACACTACCAAGTTGCGCTGGGATAGCCCATGACAGAAAAGAGTCAAAAGGTTGCGGTACGGAGGAGGTTTCGACGTGGGACGGGACCGTCGTCGCGCCGTTCGCCGGTCCTTGGAACATGCATTCCTCGGGTCGGATATCCGATTAGGAAACAGGGCGTCGCTCCTCATTTGCTCAGATAAAGGAAGCGGGTGCATACGGTGAAGGAAGGGAGAGCGTCCGCGTTGCGGTCCCAGGACACATAAGCAAGTGATCGCACGTCCGATCTCGCGGTCCTACGGTTGCTTCGGGTCCAGCCTGAGGACCCTGAACGAACAAAGAACGAAGAACAACGTCCTGGGCTCGTGCGTGCCCGCGCTGACCACTGGATGCGAGGCGCTATGCCGGGTATACGCCTATCTTTCATGATTCCTCCCCGCTGTCGACGTCCAGAGATCCGGCGTAGGCCAACCTGTTTCGCGTCGCGTCGCGTCAGGGAGCTACTTAGGGGGCTTGGAAGAGAACACGCGGTGAGCGTTGACGAGTGGAGTCGCAGACACCGTGGGCGCGTCTGCACCGGGCGGCGTACCCAGGCGAAGAGAGGAGGGGCGAAGGGTGCCGCCGGGCCGCTGCTAACAACCGCGAAGGTACTTAGGATCCGTTTGGGGTGGGTGGCTTGCGCTGAACGGGAAGACGGCTCAGTGTGTCGCAAACTGGAACTCGGGAGCCGTCCTGCATCGGACTGAGTAAGAGGAAGGGACTCGCCATATGCATGCACTATGGCACGAAGCGACAGAACGAGTTTCGAAGCCCATACGGCGTGTTGAGGGAGACGACAGCCCGACCCCGATGAACGATAGACCGTGCACGCGTGAACGCCAAAGGGACCGACCGAATTGAGAGAACGTACGATTGGCGATTTGCGGACGTGAGAAGTGAGAAGCTGGGAACTTGCGATTTAATATGGGGCGAGCGCGCCCGCCTGTGTGTGTGTGTCCTGGGAGAGCCCACGTAAGGCGCAGCACCGGGAGGCGGGCACGGTTATCCGGAGGGAGGAGGAGGGGGAGGGGCGTGCGTCCTTGCGCGGGTGTTACTGGGGAGGCAGCTCAGATGATGATGGCCGTAAGAATGGGGTCGTGGCCGGTGGGAACGCGCACGAGGGTGCGACGGAGAGGGCCACGGTCACGATAACCCGCGGGAGCTCTGAGTCTGCGCACGCGCGCGGCGCAGATAGAGCCGGTGGGTACCTTTGACGGCAGAACCCGAAGGGGTGCATTACAGGCCTTGCACAGCGTGTACTGTAACTGTTCTGCTGATGATAACCGCAGGAATGGGGTTGCGACCGGTGAGAACGTGCACGAGGGCGCGATGGAGGACTTCCCGGATGCGCAGGAGGAAGCAGCCACCGTACGCCTGCGGGATAGCCACCTCAACGCTGAGGCCAGATGGAAGCCGGTACGGAGAATCCCAGTAGCTGAGGCTTCCAGTGCGACAGGCTTTGCTATGTGCGTGTCCGATAAGAGTTACTGATAGACGGCGTATGCTGTGAAGCTGTCCTGTACAATATGTTCAGTGTCGGTCTTGCCCTGTCCGGCGTGCGGCGTGCGGCATGTCCAATGACCCTAAGTTCCCGTCCGGCTTAGCCATGTCGCATGGAGCAGATGTAGAGAGACCCGGTTGCACGGAGAAGACGGAGCAGATCCGAACGGAGAAGACAGCCAGCAGTGAGCGGATCAGAGTCGGGATATTGAACGCCAACGAAACGGGGCTCGTCATGCTGCTGCGTCCGCTGCGCAGCGGGTTTCGAAGAACGATGGTCAAAGAGGGTGCTGATGCGTCCACGTCGGTGAGCGGTCCGCGTACGAGCAGGAGTCCGACTCTGTCGCACTTCATGTAAGTATGCATGCCACCGGGTGCGTATGTCCGGATTCCGTATCGCTGTGGCGGCGCGTGAAGCAAGCACTGTATCGCGAGAAGGTGAAAGACGCGGACGAAGCGGGAGAGACGCGAGACGGAGACGCGGGATGCGGGCGGTCGTCAGGCCGACAGGGACTTCTAGCGTGCCATGTTGCCACGGAGGACGCAGACGACCTGCAGCGGCGCGTGGGTCGGTGAGCGCGAAGACGCGAACTTCAGGAAGTACTCTGACTGCACGACGATAAGTAAACCAAGTACTTACTCGCACCTATGTAGTTGCATGCCCGCCGCGGCGCTGAACGACGTCACCGTCGGGGTGCGCGCCCGAGGCGGGACGCGCGCGTGGGCGCGTCATCTGCCACGCGTTCGCGTCGTCGACGTCAGCGGCCGCTATCCAGCCAATCGCCGCGCCTCGCGTTCGGGGGCTGTGCACGCGCGGACGATAGATGGCCCGCGTGTCACGGCGCTGCGAGGATGTGACGCTCGCTGCTCAAACGGGACAGAGTCCGTCCGTGGGTGGTTCGATCTGATGCTATCAGCCTCAATCCAGGGTGCGAACTTTATGGGCTTGGGCGACTGCCTGCGACAGCAAGCGCTGTGAGGCAGGCGGGTGCAGTCGAGTGGCAGGAGCGCGAGTGAGAGAAGAGACAAGAGACGGACGAACGGAGGATTGTGGTAGACTAAGACACGGAAGCCTGCGGGGAACTCCACCGCACGCCCCCAGTCCGGGACCGGGGACTTGGAGGGCTGCCAGAAACGGGCGGGCGGGCGCAAAGTGTGGCCCGGTTCGGTTAGCGAACGACCGGGCGGACGATCTGGGGGAACGATCGGAGATGGAAGACGTGTGGCTGCAAACAGGAAACCGTCCTCGGTTGCTATGCAGACGTCAGAGCTTCTCGCGCATGAAGTCAGTTTGGGGGGCTCACCGCACTGAGATCTCGGGGTGCACGCATAAATAGGCTAACAGCTGCGCATTCTGCTCGGTCCGCAGCAGCGAGCGTACACCAGACGTCGTGTCTCGTGTGGACGGACGTGTTCGCGCACGCAAGCTGGTGCGTCTCGTGTCAGGAAGCTCCGAAGAGGGCGGCATGGACGTGCGCGAGAGCAGGCGAGAATATCCCAATTCCCGGGAAGTAGGCTCTGACGTGATGATCTCCGACTAGATCTGGCAATAATGCAAATGACGTCGGTAACTCCACTACGTCTGCACGCTCCACCCCCGTTTTCTCCCACTGCCCCGCCTCCCCAGTCACAGACATGCGGGGGACGTGACACACACACGCTCCCTGTGGCGAACATGCGAGAGCGCAGGGCGACAGAGCGAAGGGCAAAACGGGGGCAGGCAAGCTGGATCAGCGGGCAGCGCAGGTGGGAAAGATGACGTCAGAGTCCCACGGGTGATTAATGTGTGACAAGGATTGAGAGGGAATCATCGGTCTTGGGCAAACAACCCGCTCTTTACTTTCTTCCACCAGCACCACTCAGCACTCCCCCAGCCCGTCCTCGACACCATGGCCGGCGACCACAAGGTGCGTCCCCCGTCCTGCTCGTCGTCGTCCACAGCGAGCTCACCCCTGCCCGCAGTGCCCGGTCTGCCAATCCACGTTTACCCGGCCCCAACATGTTGCCCGACACATGCGCTCCCGTGAGTGGCTTCTCCCCTCTCCAGCGCCCACTCTCCACTGGGGCGCACCCCACCGCTCCCCGATCCCGACTACCGCCTCGCTAACCGTCTTCTCTGCCCAGACACTGGAGATCGCCCATACAAGTGCCAGCACTGCGGCGATCAGTTCGCTAGAAGGCATGTCTCCATTCCTCGTCCCACCTGCTGTGCAGCGCTTCCCGTACTTACCTCCGCCCACCGCACTTCAGTGACCTTCTCTCGAGACACATCAACAAATGCCACGCCTCCGAGAAGCCTCCAACGACCACCGCTCCCTCCAGACGCAAGGGCTTTGCCGCAGCCTCGCGAGCAACGACCTCCAAGCAGGCCTGTGACCAGTGTGTGACTTCCAGTCTTCCTTGCGACGGTGCGAATCCGTGTTGTACGTCTTGTTCTCCCTCCTCCCCCCTGCTCTACTCTCACCTTGTCTCCCGAAACTGCAGCAAAATGTGTCTCACGAAAGTGTCGATGCACTTACATCAAGTTCCATCGTCAAACCGCACCTGCGGGTCCTGGCCATCCAGTCCCTCCTACCCTTCCACCTCCAGGCGTCGGCAGTCATGCTATCTCGCTCGGCGCACCCAGACTGCCCGACGAATTCCTCCTCGCCCCTCCCCCAGGTACGATGAATCTTTCTTCCATGTACGCACCCGCACATCAGTACGCTCTCCCTCCCCATTCGTCCGCCGTCTACCCCCATGACTACACATCCCTACCTCCCCTCGCCTCCGCCCTTGCTCCGTCCCAGAGCCCGATGCCGCCTTCGCTCCAAATGCAGCAGCGCGACCTTCTCGACAATCCAGACGCCATGGCCCGTATTCGTGCTCAGGCCGAACTCCTCAGTCGTGCTGGCGTCATGCCCAACGGCAACCTGACCCTCGCACAGCCTGCGCCGTCCGCCGACACCAGCGCTGCGCTGCCCGGTCTCTACGCCGCCGCAACTGGCGCGCAGGATGGCCAGTATGATCGATACAACCTTCCTCCTCCACCCCAATGGGAGGCGCAACGCCATTACTCCCAGAAGGATTTTGAGGAGCCGTACGGTCCACGCAGTCAGAGTCACCCTACGGCGGTCTCCTCCTACTCTGCGGCGGGTGCTGCCGGCGGCGAACCCAGTCTGCAAACGCACCCGCCGACCGCCGCCGCCTCGTCATACCAGGGAGGCACTGCACCCGGCGCTGCATATCAGCACGGCGCGCTTCCGCCGGCTACGTCATTGTATGCCCAGCACCAGACTCAGCATCATCCTTCTCGCTCTGACGACATGTCAACCTCGGAAGCCGACTATGCCAGTGACGCAGGCAGCACAAGCACCGGGCCTAGTCACTCGGTCCCGAGCAGCGCGAACTCTAGTTCGGCCCATCTGCCTCTGCCCGGGTTCAATAACCTGCGGACTCGGGCCGAGATGGGCGGGAAGGAGTACGAGCAGCAGCGGTATCAGACCGACGGGAACGCGAACTCGCATGAGGGCGAGGGTGGGTTCTCGTCTGCGTTTGGTCTTATGAGTCTCGACGACCCGAACGTCCTCGCTGGGCTGTCGAACGACGGTCAGCCGTTCTTCTCGGGTCTTCCGTTCTCGCCAGGCAACGGCTCGTCGAGCAACGGGTTCTCGCTCCCCACTCCGACACAGGACCTCATCGCGCAGCTCAAGAGCGCGGGAGGTCGCGAAGGCATGGACAGCAAGGAGATGCGCGACTTCTGGAAGATGTACCTCAAGACGCCCCTCACGTCGTCGGGAGGCATTATGTTCCCCCTGCAGACTCCGACGGGTCCGGGCTCGCAGCTCGGACAGGGGATGGGAGGCAACCCCGGAACAGGCCGACCAAGCCCGACACGCAGACACTCCCGCGTTGCAAGTCTACCGAGCATGAAGACACCACCATTGTTCGCGGACGAGCGCCTTGGCTCGTACGCTCGCCCGTCGACGGGTCACGGCGAGTCGTCGAGCGAGTCGCAGGCGAATGCGTACCAGAGCCAGGCGCAGCAGGGCGGCGTCGCGGGCGGGTACAACTCGACCGTCCGGACGACGCTGCACGATGCGGAGGACTTGAAGAGCTACGAGCAGGCTGTGCTCGCGCGCAAGGCCCCGATGACGCTCAACCTCATGCCGAAGCGCAAGGGCTCGATGGCGTCGCAGTCGCAGTCGGGCACGGCGGCGGGCAAGAGCAAGAGCATGAGCCCCGTCGTGCCGCCCGCGGCGTTCAACTACCCCCCGTCGCAGAGCCTTCCGGGGCCGGGGCCGGGTGGGAGCAGCAAGATCTCGGAGCTCCTGAACCGGCCGGCGTCGAGCTCGAGCGCGGACACGAACACGACTGCGAGCAGCTCGGGGATGTCTGCGCCGCCGTCGGAGGCGAGCACGGCGAACACGTCGCTGAGCCAGGGGAACTCGTCGCTCGCGCTCGCGTTTGGGGGCGAGCGGTCTCACGCTCAGGCTGACGGCCAGGACGCGTATGGGGCCCAGCAGCAGCAGCAGGCGTACCGGCCGTCGTTCAAGCGGTTGGCGTCGCAGACGTTGGGCCCGCCGAATGCGAAGCGGGCGCTGTTGGGGCCGGCGGGGTGGGACCATGATGAGTTGGATGAAGACGAGTACGAGGGCGTGGAGGAGGAGGACGAGGACGAAGAGGAGAGTCGGCGGATGGGGCTGGGCTCGCGAGGAGGGGGGTTCGGCGATGGGGCGGGTGCGAGCGCGCGGACGGTGAGCACTGAGGCGCAGAGCTGAGCTTGTGCCGCTCGCTGCTCGCTGCTTGCTGAGTCGCCGCTCGCCAAATTGCCCGCGGAACTGCTTGGACGTGGACATTGCCGATGCAGTCCCGAGGCTGAGGTTTCTGTGTTTCTTGCTCACGAGATGATGCTCGTGAGTGGATAGGTGAGGATGCATACCTGCGCCCGTGCGGACGGATAGTACTAGTGACACCGCCCCTTCGGTTGGTCGCATGCCCCCACCGGATACCGTTGATGATATGTGGTTTTGGTGAAGACGAGAGTGTAGGCTTACGAGATACGATACGATACGATACGTACTAGGGAGGCGTCCGCGACGCTGAAGGGTGCCGTCGCGGGCGCATAATGTGTTTCGCGTTTCTGTCAATCTGTACATGTGTTTCCCGAGTGGGAGTACTGGTACTTAGCACTAGTAGTTCTAGTTATCTCGTATGCGCTCTCGAATCTGTCGAATGTTTTTTTTTTCCGTGCGTACGTCGAATCGTATGATTTGCAATCTCCTTTCTTTGGTCGAGGGACTGTAGACGGAGGCGTGGGTCGAAGCGAAGCGTTGGTGAGTACTACTACTAGTGCTAGTAAGTAGTCTCGGAGACACTGTACAGCAGAGTATTCGCGATGACGTTGGCGGCTGGAGGTAGGCGAGATAAGATAAGATAAGATCAGCTCGTTAGCGGCCTGGCAGTACTTACATAGTCCGAGTCCTGGCAGGACATGATCATTCTCAGATGTGCGCCTCCATGTTGCCACCTCCAAGCTATTCACGCTGTTCGTCATTGCGTCTGCCGTGTGCTGAGGAATTTTTGCGCCAGCCGAGTCACCAGAGCCTCACTGAGCGATTCGGGAGACGCCAATCAAGACAGCACACAGCTCCAACTTGAAGTCGCTGGCCAGCAGTGGTCCCGGTCACTACAGGCATGTTCTGCACCTCTTGCGAGCTGCTGAACGTTGAACTTTGGCTGACTTGACTTCCGTGTCAGGTCTATTTCCAACAGATAACTCGGACTCCGTGAACTTAGCGGAGCGGCGGTAGCTAGTACATCCAATCTTTGCATCGACAGACGGAGTGACCGACACGTTCCGGGCTGTCGACGTCTGGGTGGCAGACACGCCATCCCGAAGCTCTCGGTTCGTCACGGTCCACGGGAACTCTTATCTGACTGTAGGACTTCTGACTCTGACTGATGTCGTGTTTGCAGTGCTCTGATCTGCGCTATTCTGGATGTCGGTCAAAGTTGGCTTTGCCCCCCGTGGCGGCCGTGCGGTCCAGTCGCTCCCTGCACTGCTGGCATTACCTAGGGTCGTAGTAGGATGCTGGCTTTCGAAGTGCCCCCATAACACCAACAGGCAAGCTCGGAACCTACTGTGCCCGAGGAGGCTACCCTCGCGACGCATGAAGGTGAGTTACGCTCCTCCGATGCAGCGCCTTACGGACTCTGATCAAGAGCGTTTCTCACGAATAGTATCATAAGCTCTCACCCACGCCGCCCATGGACGCACTGGCAGCGCCGCACGGCGCGCCGTGCCTGACAGATCGCGCAGCATATGTTCATCTTCGCAGACCATGACGGTCGCCCTTTGTGCAGTGCCCAGAACCCCGTCGACCGGCTCAGCAGGGCTATACATATGCGACGAGCTGGGGTCGGCGGGTCGCAACGCACTCGAAGCCGGGCTTCACTCTCCCAACCGCTTGGCTGGACCTCGACGCTCCCTTTACTTGGTTTCCTCTACGTTGTTGCTTCAGTCGACTCACGCCGAGGATGTCGCAGCTACTCAGGAGTATGTTCGCGTTGACGTCCCCGCCTGCGAATGCACGGCTTCGGGGGCATAGGGCTGTCGCGAAGAAGGTGGGCGCTGCTCGGATGTCTCGCAATAAGTCCGATGGACAAGGTATGTACACCCACGCTCACACAAACCACGAATTGAACCGTCTTTCTCAGTTCAGTGGGAGATGCTGTCTGTGCCTCCAACCCTTATCGCTCTCGATACCGGCAATGTTGAATTGGTGACACCTGCGTGGTACGGCGCGGAGAAGGGTAAGCAAAGATCTCCGGTTTGCGTTCAGCTTGTGAGCTTATGATAGCGTGAAGCACCCAAACGTTCTCCTACACGTCCTCCCCTCACGCCATTCTACTCCGACATGAAGTTGCCGTTCGAGCTCTGGGAAATTGTGTTCGGTCACCTCGAAGATGGGTACGACATCCACTCTCTCGCCCGTGTGTGCAAAGGCTTGAACAAAGTTGCCAACGGGGCAATCGAACGCCACGCAAACTTCTCAAAGCCACACAGAGCTGCGATACTATCTTCGTACGAGTCGATGCTCAATCTGCTGGACCTTGCTCAGTCCTGTCCGCGCATCGCCCTGGCCATCCGTGACTTGACCATCCAGTACCAGATACGTTGGACTACGACTTCTAATGTACCCATTCCTCGGATTCTGACCCAAATCCTGAAAGCCCTGCCTAATCTCCGCAGTCTGTCACTTCACATCTCGAGCGACGAGTTGGTCTCGGTATGCCTCCGAGCAGGTCTACTTTCCGTGGTTCATCCGCACCTGCGCAACTTCTCCACCTCGCTAGCGTATACTCCGGATATTCTTCGATTTATCCAACTACATCCTACCATTGAAGACCTCTCAATCCCCGACCAAGATCTGGGGGTCAACACCATGGATCGGGAGAGCGCTCTTCCTTCGCTTCGCATCCTCTCGTGCGGACTACAGTCCTTGCTGCGCTTCGGTCGGGCTTCGACGCTCACCCACCTCCACCTCCGGCTCCACGTTCCCCAGACCCTCGAAACCATCGCCTCCCTTCTAGGGTCCCAGCTCATCAGCCTCCGACTTGGGGTGCTGGAGCGACTTCCGGACCTCCACTCGCCCCGAGTCGTATGGTCCCCGCAGGACATCCTCACGCGCTTCCCACGCCTGACTTACATCCAAATCCACATGTTCGAGGTCCGTACCGTGCTATTGACTTGTCGTATACGCTTGCCCATGCCCATGCTGACTGACATCTTACGTGATCTAGCCGGACCTGCTTCCTCACCCCATCCAGTGGCAGCAGAAGCGCGACAAGTCGCCCACGCTGGACAGGCCGACGCCGCTGACCGTGGCATGGGTCCTCGCGGAAGACGCGTGGGGGACGCTTCTGGACCCACGGGATACCGACATCGTGTGCCAGCTCTTCGAGGAGGTGGCGTTCGACGTCCTGCGCTACTGGACGCCGCACATTACGCGTATCGTGTACGGCGACTCTGGAGTTCCTGACACATCTGTCACGCTGAACTCCAGCGGGAACAACGTCGTGCGAGGCGAAGATCCGTCGCTGGGAGAGGACTACTGGAAGCGAGTCTGAAGTTACTAGGTAGTACCAGACCCGAAGGTATGCCTTATCGTTGACACTCACTCAGGAAGCGCATTTATAGCCAGCCCCATACGCTCGATGCGTTGTATGTCAACTCCTGTATCTTGTAGAACCCCATTTGTACCAGAACAATGACTTGTACTGAATAGTTATAGGCTACGGTCCGTTCAGCGCTGCGGGGCGGCGGGCCTCTACGAGAGTTATTCCACCGATTGTGCCTCTGGCGCTGTGCATAATCAATTCCTGTACCGGAGCTTTCTCATAGCTCGCTTTGAGGACCAATGTCGAAGGGAAGAACGCACACAAGCAGGGGAAGCGACGTTCGCTTGGAACCCAGAGTATCACGTGATGTTGGCCACATGGTAGCGGGGAGGATCTTAGGCGTCAACTAAGCTCTCGCTTCTTCCCTTTCTACCACTCGCAGCACCTGGTCTGCATGGAAACCTCTTCCTCGTGCATTTGCACCTCGCCAGGTCAGTACTTCTGCACCGTTGCCTCTTACTGTGGTCGTGTGAAATTTTCTCACCGCAAACACGACGTCTAACCACCGCCTTCTGTGCTTGCAGTTGTATACCCGCGATGACTGCTATGCTTGCGAAACCATTGCCTACGAGCTACGACTCCATGATGCGCCCGCCCACGCCACTTTACGACCGCACTATCACGAACGCTTCACGAGATCGTCCCTACAATACGTATGACGCCACAGGTAAAGTCGCGTTTCTTGCGCACAACCACGATCTATTGCCGCGCGTCAGAGACTGACCATGCACCGACTCTGTGTCTCCGACAGGCCTACACGGGAAGAAAGGTGTAACGGATGCAAGCACGAAGTCGTCCGTCCTAGAGCATGGGCATCTACCAACGAGCCGCCTGGTCAACGTCCACGGTAAGCGCAGGAGGCGCGATGTGTCGCGTGAGAACCGTAAGTCGATCGAACAACCTCATGGTAGCTGTCTGTTGCTGACGCGATGGAACCTTGCCTCAGATGTTCCTACGCCAGCACACAATGCGTTACCTGCCAAGACACGCCACCGGGTGGCCGCCGATATTGGACCATTCAAAATCAGTGAGTGGTGGACTCGGGCGCATTTTGGTTCGCTGTTCTGATCCTGATAGTACCAGATGCCTTCGAGGAAGATGTGAATCCGTTCATAGATCCTGACAGAGAGTGGGACGTCTCTCCTGAGCCGTCCCACACTAACACCGCTTCATGTCTGGAGCCCGTCAGCTCCGACTCTCTCGACCTTGATGCGGACGCGACATCACTCGATGAGGAGACATTCATCTACACTCCTCAAAGCCCCACCACGACTCCTGCTGATCGGCCTGATCGGCGCGCGAGCGGGGAGAGGAAGTCAACCGCGAGGCCGAGGCGGCGTCCGTGGAAGGCTCCGGGACCCTCTCCTCTAAAGGTCGCTCACCACATCATTGCCGATCACATTTCCACTCAGATGCTCCCGCGATCTGACCTCGCAGCCGACGAGACGTCTTTCGTGGGCCGTCCGCTCAGAATCCACCCGCTCCCCAGGACGCTCGCTGGCAAGCACAGGGGGCGCGTGGCGATCACTCTCCTCTACAGCTTCTTAACGCGAGCTTTCCTCCGCCGCATCTACTCCCTCGACGTCGAGTCACCGGAGCTGGACTTCGTGGATGCGGAGACCGTCGAATTCTTCCTCGACTTACAGGTCGACCTTCTGCGCGGCTTCGTCACTATCCCATCGCTATCGTCGTACGCTATCGCGACGCGTTCTACCCTCGGCACTCCGCGGCGTCGCTTCCTATGGAGGGCCGGACAGACGTTTCCTCGCCGGCTCGAAGACTATGAACGGGCTGCGGCGAAGTTACTTGCGCGGAAGCGCGCTTCGGCATATCAAGGAGTCGCCTAATCCGTTCTCCTCCCTACACTTATATCGTTTCGTCTTTTTTGCAGTTTGGATATCGCAAGGGACGTTGTCATGCTGGACGGTCTTGATGGAAGAGGATGGTATAAGTACGAGTACCGAGCACCGGAATGCGCTAATCTGCCTACATGCTTCCCACTCTCCTCCATGCCTTCCTCTCACCTCCCTCGTCGTGCTCTCGCTGCTGTATTTGTAGATAGTTACCGTTTGTATCCCTGGTTTCGCTCTGCTGGTCGCTTTCGTAGCTACGCTAGTTACCATGCCTTGCATGTCTCTTTCCACACCCACACCCGATATGCGTTCATGTTACTAGTTCTCGATATCGCCAATTGCGATGCATCTTTGCTCAGTGACTTCATTGAGGATGGATACATCAAAATTCGCCTGTGGGTCGTCCCTCCCTAAAGCCTCCGAAAACTCCGGCGCCAGTCTAGGACTCGGACGTGCGAATCTGGACGTGCACTTGGAACGCTCTTGCTTCCTCCCACCATGGTCCCTCTCGCTTTACTGCGCAGCTTTAATCAGGAGCCGCTCCAAGCAGACGAGAACTAGCTAAGAGCAGCGTGTACAGGCGACATATCGCCTCCCGGGATGGCCACGTCACAACTTGAGTGATGTGCGAACACATGGTGTCATGGTCTACGGGAACGACCTATCGAGCGCGGAGGCTACCGTCGCCGACACGACAATTCTACCAACACCGGAATTTTGACGCGGGGCTCAGCAGCCTCACGAATGGATTTTTGGTGAGTAGTTGTATGCGAAGTGGGCGTTCATGTTCAATGCGGTGCAAGGCCCGATCGTCGCAGTCTTGCCTTCGAGGACGGGCTTGCGTCTCGCCCTTCCCTCGGCCAAATTTATTGGGCATGCGAGGAGGCGAGTTACTTCGAAAGACTCGAGAGCAATGAGAGACAATGAGCTATCCTCGAAACCCCCACGAGCTACTTCTGCTCCCCAACCGCCTCAGAGTATGTGACAGAGGTGTGGCCCGGGACACGTATGTGGGTTCTATCCTGTCTAACTCGTGTCTTAATTCTCAACTGGTGACAGCCTATGACAACCAAGGGGTTTGCATCGACCCCTTGCAAGCACCAATCTGCACACTACATAGTACCGGACGCAAGGTCGGAATACCGACGATATCATATATGTCAAGGTGATGAGACGCCAGTCAAGCCGACCCCGACAGACTGTGGCCCCGCTGGTACCTGGACCATGCCTAAAGGCTGCTACCCGTTGCAGATGCCAGACTCTCTGCAGAAGACCAATAAGCGTATGTCGGTAGGCTAAGACTTGTCTTGGGCTTGTCGGTGGGCGGTCCAGGCGGTCTCTCGGCTCTGGCCGGGTGGATTCAGACTCCGACGTGCACTCCGCAACACAATCGAAGATGACGCTCCACTGCCTTTCTCTCAACCAGCTACCGCAACCACCGCAACCACCACCTCCAGTAAATCCTTGCGCAAGCTCTCTTGCTCCGCATTGCGAGATATATTATTCAAACCATCGCTCACGCTGTCGTATTTTTCCTGGTCCCCATTACTCGCCCTGCTCCACGACATGCGTCTACGTTCCCCGCTTGCTGCTCTCACAGCAGCGATCCTAAATGCTGCCAGCCCGAACCACAAACGCGTCCCTGATGTGCTCAACTACGCTGGTATATACGATGAAGGGTCCGGCAACACGTTCAACGAGAATCTCTCTGCATCGATGATCTCAGGTTCGTAACCACTCCTCCTGGAACCACCTGGGATTAACGTTGTAGCGGTAGTAGATCAACTCTTCGACATGGAGCTGAAGCCGACACTGAAGCTGACTGACCGAACCCTTGGTCCGCAGTCGACGCTGCAGTCGCATGGTTCGTATCATCGTCGCCGTCATGTGCCTCGCGACTGATCGGTCCTCCAGATGCCCTCATGGATGTGGTTGACGATGATTTCGATGATGAAGAGCTGGATTTGGATGAAGACGAAATCTTCAGCATCGGTAGGTTCATCTGTCTTAGCAGTGACCGTCCGGACATTGATCTCAGCTCGCCCTACCAGACTCTCCACTCACGCCCGACGACACGGATACGGGAGCGTTCCTTCTCACAGCATTCCAACCATTCTCCGACGAACAGAGGTCATACTCAAATTTCCTATCACAACTGCCGCAGCTGTCCGCCTCTGTCGAGGATGCCCAGGCTGCTTTCACACATAATGTCCAACGAGAAAGTGGTGAGTGTAATTGCGCTCACTCGGAGTGTATCACGCCGCTCATCGGTGCCCAGGTGCAGACGGGGTCATTCCTGACAAAACCGCACTGGTGACCGACTACCGTTCCTGCGAGATTGAGATGGCGAAGAAGTACATCTCGGATATCGAGCACGGGAAGACGTGGGAGGGCACTGCTCGCCAGGGCCTTCGTCCTCGAAAGGATCGGCAGCGGCACATACTCGACGAGGCGCCTTCCAATCGTCCGGATGCTGCCCCGCTTAGCTTGCTCCTGATAGAGAACCGATTTGCGACTGCGTCAGTGTCATTCCTGCCTTCCTCTCGTGCTTGGAGCTGACTGTGACACAATAGGGTGAATCGAGCGTACATGGCGTCAGGAGACACGTACCAGCCCTTCCCGGAGTACCGATTTCCCCTCGGACGCGACCCTATCGTAGACTTTGGAGTTCGCAGATCCGAGTCTGGATCTCTACACGAGATCCGAGTCGAGCATGCTCGTGTCGTCTTCTCCCGCCTCCTCCCGTTTCATCCATGGAACTAGAACCACGCGATACGGTCCGCCCGTACCTCAATCTTCCTGTGTCCCCGGAGTGCCATCACTACATCCTCGCTCGCTC
Organism: Cerioporus squamosus; assembly: GCA_022592435.1. Classification (NCBI taxonomy): domain Eukaryota; kingdom Fungi; phylum Basidiomycota; class Agaricomycetes; order Polyporales; family Polyporaceae; genus Cerioporus; species Cerioporus squamosus. The sequence goes on from JABYQS010000043.1 coordinate 94,872, forward strand.
TAGCGGCCGTATTCATCAATTCCCCTCACAACTACGATCTCGTCTTCCGCTCTTGGACACCGCATCCCGTCTCCGGACGCCTTCCACCCCATGCTTATCCTTATTTTTCCTGTGCCATAAGTGCTCTTGTCCGCGCTATCGCAACTAGAGGGGTATGTCATGATACACTGCTAGCACCCGTTTGCTCCTCGGTCATCGTTGCTTTCTTGCTTTGTCCGCTTTGCCATCTTGCTGTACATACACCCTGCTTCCCTTCCGTTCTTCCGCTGCTTTAACGCCCATTGCGATACTTTCCGATGTAAAAGTAGCTTCCTCTCGCTTTGCCTATACTCACCCTATCGCCAATAGCACTGTACCATCATTGTACTTCCCCTTCGAGTTCGAGCCACGGCGGGATTCGAACTCTGCCATCCTTCTTACTAGCCAATCAGAATGCGAGACGCGTCGTGCGTCTGATTCGTGCACTGCTCCGAGAACTTAGAAGTTTGCGCTTGTTCACTTCGTTCCTCAAGAGGCTTTTCCGCGCGAACTGCATCCTAGTACGCGGTAGAGCTCTTCCAACTTCTCACAATGCTTGTGACCTCTGGAACCACGTTTCAGCTAGACATGTGAGGCGGCGGGCCTCTGAGTTGCCCCCCGCTATAGCACTCAGGAGAAGATGCCAGCTGGGAGCGGATAGCCCACTCGGCACTAGACAGCTCAGTCGCGTGGAACTTTCGGTAACTTTTACCGTGCTCCGTGTGCCGTGAGATACGCCTAATGGGTGTGAGACACCAGGGAAAGCTTAGTTCGGGCCCGGCCTCTATGGACCTCGAAGTCGACGTTCAATCTTGCGGGATAGTACCAACCACGGTTTAGTTGCAAATCAGCATGATCATCCAAGAGGCTTCATACCGTGGTCAAAGTTGTTCATGAAGCTGCCTTACTTCTGACCGGCTCGAAGGTCTGGACGCTCCCTACTAGGTGACAGATGGTAGTACGTAGCTTAGTTGTGGCAGTAATCGTGCGCTGCAGTCTCTAATAATACTTACTGGGAAGGGAGCTCGCGACATATCGGCGAAGGAAAGTGGCGGAGCGGTGCTTTGTCCCGAGTGGCAGTCCCGTGACTTGCTCGCTTGAGCCCAACGGTCGCGCGCGCGCATCTGCTTCACTCTTTGCCCTCTGCAACCACCCCGTCATTCGATTGTCCCCAGCTCCGTCCTGGTCATTGCACTTTGGTATTTGCGTTGCCCACGCTATTCTATCAGCCATGGCTATTGTTGTCGCTCCGCCGGACACGGACTCATCTCTAACCACCACATCTCGCTCGGGCACTCGTCGTTCCTCACGTAGAGACTCCGCCCGTAAGTCGAGGTCAGACACGAAAAAGCGTCGACATTATGCAGAAGTTACCGAAGGCCAAGACAGGCACGCGAAACGGGTTCGCCCTGATGAGAATCGTACGTGCTCCGCTGACCCTCCCGTCTTAAGCTGCTCTTAGACACTTTCCCCTCACATTTCAGACCCTTCTACGAAGACCCGTGTTCATGTCCGTGTTCGTACACATTCAGAGGCTCTGCAGCCAGGTGCGTTTTTGTAATCACTCGACGGATCAATAGAAGCTCAAGCCTGGCCATGGGGTCCTCCAGGATCGCTAGAACACTCCAATGTGTCCCAGGGAGAAGGAGGCGACGATGATACTGGTGCCGAAGAGGAGAATAAAGGTGCGTCCAGTCTGCATTCTCTCGAAGCTACCATCTCAACTCCGTAGCGACAGCAGAACCTTCCAAGCCCTTCGCGCCCGTCGAACCACCCCCAGACCCATCACGACACGGGAAGCACCCACTGTCAAAGTCACTTGCGGTCCCTCATCACAGCTGCGATGCAACTCTGGACAGAGGAGCTAGACTTGCAGTCATTCCAGAGGAGGAAGAGGTCGATGAAGAAGGTGTCGAATTCGAGAATCAGCCGTCGGAGCCCTTTGAGGAGTTACGGGAGTCATCGGACAGCCTTGTCGTCAGTTCTCCGCCACGAGCATCCACAAAGAGAGCCAGCCCAAAAGACTCTCTTAGGGCTGACGCCCATATGCGATGCGACTACTAGTACGTCTGCATATTGAAGGCATCGGAGACCGTCCTCACCATGACTTAGTCGCAGCATTGTCGACCACATTCCTCTCGCTCCTCCATCTGGTTACGAACGAGACGTCGTGGTTCGGCCGTCCGGGACGCCGGGAATGCCTCCCTCAGACCCTCAACCCCTGTTCCCGCCCGTTGGTTTCTACCGATACAAGGTCAACGAGGAAATGAGGGACCTGCGGGACATCTTCACGGAGATGCAGAGTACGGCGGAGAAGTTCCCGGGCGGCGCGTCGGCCAAGTTTGCAAGGCTTCAGCGCTCCGACGAGACCAGGTCTCTTGACGACGTCTTCTCGGAGACTACATCCATCACCCACATTATTACCGTTCCGGCTACCGGTCATGTTGTCCATGCGGTTACCGACCCAGCCGCGATGAAGCAGTGGGTCACTCAACGAGAAGAGGCAAAACGATCTCAGCCGACGGATGCCCCTGGCGGTATACTAGACGACTACGGAGACCTGGACTTCCTCACCGCAGCATTTATGGAAGATGAAGGTAACGAGGATATGGAGGAGGTGGACGTCACGCTGCCGTCGGAGGCAGACTTCAACCCAGAAGAGGATGTCGAACCGTATAGCGCTCACCGTCGCGTCTCGGTTGCGTTCGATGCCCTGAAAGCGGGCTTCGAAGATAACCTCTCCTCTGACTATGACTGGAATGCGGACGATGAAGAGTCTGATGCTGCGCCTGATGTTTCGTGGCAACCAGACGAATTTGAGTTCGGTGGTTGGGAAGATGATCGCTCGAGGTTCTGACCATGTATGCTTATTTGTACTGTATAACTCCTGTACTGATTGCTTTGATCTCCGAGTAAGTATTTGAAGGCACTGTTTATGTACTTTAGTCTACCTTGCCGCTTCGCCTCACAAGTCGCCAAAAGCGAGGAGTCGTTGATGTCCAGAAATGGAAATCAGATTGAAGGCGACGGCTTTGGATCCTAACACGGACAAACACAGCGGGAGATAGGCGCTAGGATAAGTAACTTGGAGAGCGTAGCCTTGACTGTCATCGTCTTTTTACCACTGGCAACCAGTGTGTTTCTTTCAGAAGTCGTTTGCAAGAAAGAAAACACCTCCTAGTATTGAGTGCTCCGGAACTGAATATGACCCAGAGACGGGTCTTCACAGTCAACGGATCTTATGACTCGGAGAATCGCTCGAACTCCAGGCGAAACCGTCGCAGCTTTGCAGGCGTGAGGAAGATTTCTTTCGCAGAAGTAACTCCGTCGAGTATGCCAGGCCATCGGCTACCGACTTGAGGGTGTGGCGACCGTCAAGACCCTCTCTGTCGCATCCTGCCGCGTACGTCCGATTGTCCTATTGAGACACACGAGTCATCCCTCTTCGACTAATGACTTCTTTTATTGAATCTCGCCCTTGCTAATCCACACTTTTGACCTGGTGAGGAACAATGATGTTTACTGGTACGTGCTCAAAATAAGGTTTTCGCCAAAGAGTCGGTCTAGACTCCCATCACCGACTATGTCTCATTGAGCGTCCGTACCCTTTCACCTGCTACCACAACCATCTTTCAACTACGTCGACCATCTTCCATCCCCAATCCTCGTCTTGGCCGCGAGCGTTCTCTGGCCATGGTTTCCTCCCGTTCGCCGTTTGTTCGAGTCCTTCCGCCGGCCCGTGTCCCTGTCGCTCCGGTGGTTACGGAGTGCGCCGCAGCCCCGACCAGGGCAGGCAATCTCACTACCCGGTTCGCGGTTATCATTGAACTACAGGAGGTTCTGTATGTCGGTGCGCATCTCTAGTCTGTCTCGCGACTGTCACCCCTTCTGAACATCCTCCATAGATGCCGAGAGGAAGGGACGCTACTATTACTACTATGGTGCGTGATCTCGGTCTTCGCTGACATGCACTTACCTGCAGACCAGTCTATGAAGTGGAAGACGAGGTGGAAGAGGAGAATGCAGTTCCAGAGCAGGCCACTAGGCAGGCAGGTCAAGCGAACACCGCTCTCCACGAGGGTGTCACGGTCATCGCCCGCACGATTGAACCGACAACGACTGCGGTACTGGATGCGTCGAGTGCCTCTGCTGAGCAATCCTTTAGAGCTTATGAAGATGGTGAGTAGCCAAAGATCATATCCGCATGTCCGAGTCGTTGACACCATTGCAAAGGGGAGGATCTGTTCGAAGTGACATCACCTTCGCGCATTCGGGATGAAGAGCTGGACATGGTCAAGGCATTCCTACAGCGACGTGCTCGTGAGGCGCGGCAGATCTCCGCTGGCTCTCATCGGTCGCGCTCGCGCAAGAGGGCGAAATCCCTTCGATACAAACTTGCAGCTTACCGGTGCGAAAAGGCGTAAGTATTCAGTGTATGTTCCCTCCACCCGTGTCTCATGCATCATGTCCTTGAAGCATCAACGAAGTATGCTCGCGGCTTGACATTGTTCTTCCATTTAAGGCCGCACCGAAGCACGTCCCGATGGACAGGCAGGTCGAGGGCTTCGCGGGTGTGGTGGAGGAAGGTACACTGGGCCCGGCGAACGAGGTGGTCGACGACAGTGCACAAAGAGCTTTGGAGAGAATGCGGGAGGAGTTGAACTTGAAGCGCACTAAGATGGTCTGCACAGTCGCCGAGAATCGGTCTGATTGCATGGAATAGCTGTCTCAGAGCGTACCGTTTCTGTATAAGAATGTACCATTATATCCTCGCCTTGAACCGAGGTCTTGACCTTAGGGTGGACACAAGTCATCCTAGCTGTAACTGATGTATAGTAACACATATTCTGTGCGACTTCGCTTGATGGTATCGCGCCAGCTTGCGCCGTGCAACGAATATAAAGGCTTCGTCCAGCGTCAAGTTCTTCGTTGATCGGCAACACGTGACAGCTCAACGCCGCAACCACTGCGGCCGCTTCGCTTTCTCTCTGCGATCGCTCGTTCGACTACTTCTACCTTCCTCCACTTGTCAGCTTTTCTTCTTTGCATCGAAAGCAGCAAGCTCGTGGTTGACGCTCGCACACCGAGTGGTTCGCACAAGTTCTCGTTACACGCCGGTGGCGCACCAGTACTCTCTAGTCAACTAGCCATCTCGTATGTTAATGACGTCCGGTACGCGTATCCTATATGGCGCCAACTTTTCTCCTCTAACCATAATGCACTGCCGGATTAGTGGGGAGAAAGAGCGGCGGTAATCGCAAGACCCTCCCGAGATCGGCAATGGACAAGTCCTCCGTCCCGTTCCCCATGACCGACGAGCTGCACAAACTAGGAAGCCGGCTTAGTTCCATGTATTCCTTCAGCAGCTCTGGCGGAAATGCAAGTCAAGAGGCAGGGGTGCAGGAGACTTCCCTCGTCATCCCGGCCTTCGACTCCCTGCCCGAGATCCCCGACGAGGACGAAGAAGTCCATTCTCTTCGTGTCTCTCCGTTGGACCGACGACGCGTCGTACCTGCAGCCAAGGAGCCATCTATAGTCCCACGTTATGCAAGTCAGGAGCCTATCAGGATTGCACTCTTGCCTGCACGTCACTCGGAACCTTGCAAACCATCCCGCCCTCCTCCGCGGTTGAAGGATATCCGGAGAATCATCGTGAAGCGTAGCAGGAGTAACGTCTATGGATTCAAAATCTCCTCTTTGGCCTCGGCTCGCATTCCGCAGACCATCCCGGAGCATGCCGCCCTCTCGTTCGCTCCACGAAGATGGGCGGTTGCACAACCCATGCCTCTTCCGAAGGGGAGAGACTCTGTCCCACGTCTCCCAAGCAAATTCCTGTCAGAAGCCGAGAATCAGGCGTACGTAATATTCCTCATTTGCTATACAGCTTGCGTACGTCGGACGTTAACATGCAAGTGCAGGGAATGCGGTGGTTTCGCAAGCCGCCCCAAACCATTGGGTGCTAAGCCTCGCACGCAGAGGGCTGTGTCTCGGTCCTTCGGCCAGGACAAAACCGCTCTTCTCAACCACTTATAGGCATGATTTTTCTGGCTGGATACCCTACCATCGGTGATATTGGGTGAACATAGGTGGTTAGGACGGTTAAGGGAGGGTAGGGTCTTTGCAGAGGGCTTATACCTGTCGTTGCTCAGGTTGAAGTATGTTATCCCTCGTGCATCCTCATGTAACTGTAGTAGTGTGTGCTTGTACCTTCTCTGTATCGCCGGAAAGGCACATCCTGGCTCCTCACACTGTGAGTGGCGTCATCGAGTCTCATAGGGTTTTGAGATGGAGAGCCAGTGGATCCGCGCTGAATACAACTACTACTCGAGGCTTACAACAATTTCTCTGGTGTTCAGCTTTAGGTCGCGTATAAGCGTGCTTGCGACGAGATCCCACTGGACGATTGTCGCGGAGTTCCCGTGAGCGCTCGTATAAATCCGAACGCGCTTGGTCGCTTACTCCGCGGTCTCTGTTCACCTCCAGCCACCATCCCACTCGCTCCCCCTACAACAGCTGCATTAGATTTCAGCTACTCTTTAGAGCTCTTTTGACTCTGAAACCACCCACCAAGCTCAGAGGCCGGACTCTCGGTAGTCTGCGATGCCTGCCGAACGCCGCAAATACATTCCCTCTCCTCTATCTCAGTCGGTGGTGGGACGAAGGTACCGGAGGAACGCCTTCGGCCAGTTCGAGGACGGTAAGTTTGCTCTATTCTCCCCTGAACTGTCTTCGTACTCACGTGAGGCCTAACCAAGATGGTTGCGACACGGGCCCGAAGCCCAGCCCTTTTCTGACGAACGAGTTTTCAAGCGGAACATGGAGCAACCCCGTGTACAAGCCCCCTCGTAGCCTGGTATCACTCCGTGTCCCGGATGAAGCTCGACCGTGTCCTTTGAGCGATATGACCTGGCTCAGTGCGTATTATCAGGTCAAGTAAGTCCGAGCTCACAGCTCTGATGGTGTATCATCCAGGGCCTGGAGATCTAGTCCAGTTTGCATCAATTGCCAAAGACCAACGAGAGATCGACATCCAGCTGTACGGACAGGCAAAAGGTAAGTCTCTGAAGTTACAGCGCCATTGTCCGTCTACTATCGCTCGCCTAACTGGAGTTTTGCGGCAGTCTACGTACCATGTGGAAAGGACGGATGTCCTTACTGCTCTGACTCCTCTATCAAGGAAGCAGTCCCCGATACTGTGGAGGAGTTGGTGCTGGATGTCCGTGTCTTCCCGGGATACAAGCCAGGTCGTGTCGCCGAGATGCCCAAGTCCTTCCGCTCCGCACAGGACAAGAAGGCGAAAGGAGCCGCGTCCCGTCGGATTCGTTTCTGGCCATACTTCTTCAATAAGGAACAAGCGGCCGCCCTGAACAGCTACCCCAAGAAGAACACGGCCATCCCGCGTCCCTATGACCGAGTCGTGGGCCGGCGAAAGCGCTATTGGGATAGGTGAGTTACCATCCTATCGCTATATTATTCCGACGCCCTCGTCTGAAACCGCATACAGCGTTCGTGCTCGCACGGAGGGAGTCGCTCTGACTCCCGGCGTCAACAAGAACGGGGTACAACGGTCACGTTCCTCGAGTCCTATCCCCAAGCTGAGGCGCGACGCTGGCGTACCCATTCAAGTCAGACGAATCGCCACCCATGGTTTCTAAACACGGACATACGAACCAACATTCCGAACCCTAGCTCTCAGGCAGGCATCTCGTTTCGACCCTCCCTCCGGCGTTGTAACCATCGTTCACACTATGTATTGTTTTGCGGACAAGTCTATCCTTGCTACATCCTATACCACTTACGTCTTCCACTTCCCTACATCTCCGCGACCAACGTATATCACCCGACTCCGGATTTTCCAGACACATCTTAGTAGCGTACTTTACCCTCATGTCAAGCTGTCTCATGTACCCCGTATGTTGCGCTCAGCGCATTAAATACAAGCAATAGTGAAACATACACGAGAGACAAAGACAAGACAAACGCTAGCGAATAGTACTACAAGTCCTCCTCCATTCGCGCGCGGACCTTTGCAACGCATTCCCTACAGCCCGACAACGAGCTCCCCGACTCAGAGCCAGCGCAGCGTGAGACAGCATCCGTCTCAGGCGGTGCGGAGCGTTCACACTCGCTACCGCCTAGACTTGAGCTTGTACCTCCTCGGAGGACGAACGAGCCTCGGGCGGAGCGGCGCGGGCACCTCCTTCCCGCTCGGCGTGCCCTTGCACGGCGCCGGCCTCGGGTTGTCGCAGTCGTACGCCCGCCTCGGCACCTTCTCACCCAGCCTCATCTTCATGCCCCGCATGTATTCCTCCGTGTGCAGGCGTAACAGGAGCGAGAACTCCGGCGCATGCGCCCTCCAGAGCTTGAGCAGGATGTTGCTATCCTTCGGATCACAGGTCGACTCGAACGCGCGCCGCTTGAGGAGCTGCGGCGCGAGCGCGGGGACGACGCGGAGGTCGCGCGGCGCCTTTTTCACCTGGAGGTACTTGGGCGGCGGGCGGCGCCTGTGGGGGATGTTCTCCGGTAGTCTGCTTCTGAACGCAGGATGCACGCTGGCGAGGTCTACGAACGTGCCGTCCGCGCGCTCGCCGATTTCCAGGTACCGCGTCCAGATGCGGATAGTCTCGAAGCGCGTCTTGCAGTTGCGGACAGGATTGGCTCCTTCGGGGTGATGGACTTTCTGAGGGGAGAGGGGCCGGGCTTCCTCCAGGTGCGCATGCTCGGGATGCGCGGGAGTTTGTCTGACTCCCCCTTCTTCAGTCGGGACTGGGGGACAGTCTCGTCGACGGCGATGATAGGAGAAGGGGAGACCACGGCGACGGGCTCCGGGGCGGCGACCACGTTCGAAGGGGAAGCGTCTTGCGGTGCTGCGCTCATCGCGGCCGGAGCAGGTGCGAGTTGCGATGAGGATGTTCCGGAGACAGCAGGAGGAGGCACGTCGGAGTCATCAAAGGACCACTCGACGTCGGTCATCGTCACTTCCAAGTCGAGATCCACGTCCTCGTTGTCCTGAGCATCGGGAGCTTCCTCGCGCGCGACAGGCTCGTCTTGCTTGACTGCCGACCGTTTAGCACTCGTCCGGGCATCGGGGCTGTCTTCGGGATGGAGGCAGTCCGGCAAGACACGGCCATTCTTGACGAATCCTAGATGACCAAGGGGACACGTTGAGGGCACGATCATGCGGCGAATATCGAGGATGACTCACGTAAGGGGTCATTGAGCTCATCCGACAGGAAGCCAAGGATCGAGTTGCTGTATATCCTGCGAGGAGATCTGCCCCGCTGTATCAAATACATAGCTGAACGGAAAGCAACCCGGCGTGTCAGCGTCTTACATCTTTATATAGTCAGACATGGCACAGGTGACCTACGAGGCGGGCGGTTTCGGCGCATGAACTCTGTAGTCACATACTCCGGGTCAGGATGGTCTGGCACGTAGTCGGTGGTGACTGGAAACAGGGATGGCGTCAGACACGTCGTCCGTTGCCGAGCGAGGTCAAAGTTATGCAGACTTACGATAGATGTCTGGAAGGCGTGGACGTTTCTCCGATGGCGCGGCGTCCCCGGCGTCTTCGGAGCCGCGCTTTGTGCCTCGCCCACGGCTGGGGACGGATCTCAGCATTGACGCAAGCAAAGCAGCCAGACGGGCGAAGGGAACTCACTTTGTAGGCTCTGGAGGCCCTTGCGTCGAAGTAGAAGCCGGCTCAGACATTGAATCGAGGACAAAGGACTGAATTGAGGGTGGTGGTTGCGGAACTAGAGGGTGATGTCGAAGCAGAAGGGACGCTAGGACCAGGAGATGGTCTTCGCTAAGTTACGGTGAGATCGGGAAGAGAAGGTAGGCAATGGGAGAGGGGTATGGGGAGATAGTAGCGGCTGCGTCGCGGTGGTTGGGGAATGGGAGACAAAGCGCGGGGAGGCAGCCCATTTTGTGCCGCTGGGCACGTGCTCATGTTCACCTTGCCGACCTCGGGCTCCTCCTTCCCCTCGCGCTCGCTCAGCGCTCCGCTATACTTCCTCCAGGCCCTCCAGGGAACACCAGAGCACCGTCGCCAGAAGGTCATCTTGCTACGAGCTCAGAGGCAAGTGCGATAGCGACCCAGTACTGACCTTCGCTCATTGACCTACAGACAGACTATGGTTGCAGTTGAGACATTGAGCAGAGCGACAACAGGGATACGCGAGTTCGTTCCGCATCTCTTGGAAGAGAGTAACAACGCGAACATGCGTCGAGCGACCGACTCGGAAATAGATGAACGTATATCACTTCGGCGCAGCTAACCTGAGCCGGTCAGCATGAAACCAGCATCGTTGCGCATATTGGGAACTCACCAATCATTCTCCGGACCACGCACGCTCAACACTCCCAGGACAGCTCCTCGGGCACCATGTTCATAGAGAACCCTAACAAGTCGTCGAGGCCGAGTATGTTCCGACCTAGTTTCTGGTATCCAGATGAGCCTCACGCTGACACCGCGATTCGCAGGTACATACCTACCACGACAACGGCGCGTCGGCTTCAGCGAGACAGTACATCTCCTACCTCATGAAGCTGGCCAAAGTTCGATAGCACTTAGGGCGAGGCCATCACCACTGTACGCGCAGGCGTCTGCCCACTGGCTCCACGACTGGCCCCGGGCGACGAACGCTGCGAGCCGAAGCCCACGGTTCGCCGGCAGTGCCGAAAGAATGTCGTATACCCGCCGCCGGTAGCCCACAGGCTGTCGCGGTCCATTCGAGGACAACGATACTTAGTCGAGGTGCGTCGTGCTCATCCGAGCGATAGCTCCTCTAAGTATCTGCGTTGACCTACCTATGAGTTAGGACCGAAGTTAGACCGCGCCGCAGAGGAGTCTCTTGTCTGCTAGGACGTACCTCTTCCTCACGAGTCACAGCAAAGACCTAGCTTGCCACGTCAAGCGGAACCGCGGGTGGCCGGCCTTCGAGGAGGACGTGCTAGTCTATCGACGAAGGTCAGATACGGATTCGGGATCGAACTCTCCAGACCCAAGACAACCCTAGGCACTTCCGAAGCATGCAGACAAATGGGCACAAGTCCAGGATCCCGAGAAGAGAAAAAGCTCCCGCGACTATGAGTGAGTAGCTCTGATCCCTTGCAATAGTCGTTCCCGCGTTGACGTTCTAGGAAACGGTCACCGTCCAAGCATACCCCCTTCAATCGAAGCACCAGAAGCCACAGCAACACAACGGATACATGTCAGCAGAAGCGCGGTCTTTCCTGCCCAGGTACGCAGACACCTCGAAGTATGAGTCACGATCGTCCGAGCTGAAGCCTTGCAACAATGATAGGAGACGAGGGGCCCGTGCAACATACCTCTATACCTTTTCCTACGTAGGGGGAGGCGCAGTTGTCGTCGTCTGGCGTGCAGCTCGCTTGGGCGGACGGCGCACGAGTCGATGACTCGACACGGACTGCAGTCTGCAGGCTGCTTTCGCGCGCAACATCCCAGGCAGTCGGACACACGAGACCGCAGATTCAGGAGGAGTTGATCTCAGATGGGTCCGAGGCCGATGGTGGATGAGGGGATGGCGGACGTTGCAGGGGTGCAGACGAAGTGGAGGTTGGTGTGGCCGCTCTGTCGCGAGCTCTGATTGGCTCCTTCTTTACTCGGACGACTTCTTGTCTTCTTACCCTCATGTTCATCGTGCCCGGAGTACTCGCTGCGAGTTATACAGGACTCAGTTCCTTCTCGTTGCACCGCGTACTTGCTGTTTACAACATTATCGACGACTACTGCTCTACAGAGAGAACATGCAGAGACCGTCCACTACTGGGCAACCCTGCACGCATCCTATCGACGACTCGCTCGGGGATTTTGGGAGGTATATCGCAATGGAAAGTACAAGCATACCATTTTGCCAGTCTTGCCTCCCTCGACCGCTGAGCTTTGCATGACCCCTTCCCCACCCCCGCTGCGACCGCGGCTTGTTCCCATCGTCCTGCATGACACCTCCAAAAGTTGACTTTCTCGCCGCTGTGAGTTCATGTGTCCCAAAGCTGGAGACCGTGGAGGAAGCTAACACCAGAAGACAGAAGGGAGAAGATTACACCCAGCATGCGCACCGTTGTCCTGCCAGGCTGGGACGGACTTTGCGCTTGTTGAATCCGGAGGCTCTTGGCAAACACTCACAAACTATGCCAGAGTCCTGTCTGCACGTGACTGCCATCGGCGCCTGTGCACGTCGCGGTCTATCCCGTTCTAGACTCCGACTCGTACTCCGAATTACGACCTCCAAACGCCGTGGTTTCTCGCTCTCCTCCCTTACATGCATACTTACGATGGCTTACTACGCGTTCCCGCCTTACTCGTACCCGACTGCTCCGGCACCTGTGCAGCCGACTTACTCTTACTATCCAGCCCCCTCCTACCCTTACTATGGCTCGCCATGGGGCCCGTACCCGATGCCTCCTCCTCACTATGTCTATGCTCCTCACCCTTCCTCCTTCCCGCCCCCACAGCCGATGCCTGTGCCCGTCTTCTATCAGATCCAGAACCATGGTATGCGTGGTCTCACTCGGCAGCACCTCCAATGCCATACTGACGTCGAGTGGCAGCAGCGCCGACGAGACTTCCTTTCCCTCAAGCCTCGGGGGTCGTCCAAGCTCCTTCCGCATTCCGTACGCGTTCCTGACCTCCGCCGCTGTCGTGAGTGTGATACTGAACTTCTATGGCAGCCGCGCAGCCAAGCCCGCCGTTCTCTCCGGACTCAGGCCTTGTCAAGGCTCCGTCAGCATCTCGTACGTACTTATTTCGGATGCTTCGCTACTCATTAATCCGGAGAGATGAACGTGCTCACGCGACTCTCATCAGCTGCGGGAGTTGCTGTCTCCCGTGCTCCAGGCGTTCTCACAGACACCGACATACGCAACGCCCTACACCGCGCCGGTCTAGAAGACAACCGCAAGGAGAGAGCACTGGCGGCGAAGCGGACTCTCGCGAAGACCCTCAAACTCCCGAACTTCAAGAAGGGGCCCAGCATGGCGGTCGCGGAGGCGATCCTCAACCCAGAGAACATCATTTTCAAAGGCGGCGCCCCGTCTTCCGAAGCAGACATGCTCGAGCGCTGGAACCAGACCGAGTTCTTCCTCGGCCCTGTGTGCAAGACCACCCACTTCCAGGGTACTAGGCCGAAGAAGCGGGGTCCGCGGGTCAGCAAGATCAGCATCGATCGCGTCAGCCTGCGCTTCAGGCTGCTGAAGTACAAATGTCAAGTCGAGTACGTTGCTTTCCTCTCTGTTTGTGTCATACGGGGTGAGAGGATTGACGCGTCGCCTAGGCTGAACGAGAGGTCTCGGGAGAAGGACTTCCCGGAGGTCTGCGACGCTAGGCCGGTCATCGTCAAGCATGGTGTCAACTGCACCTTCACCCGGCCTGCGTACACCCAGTTCAAGCCCTCAAAGCTTCGCATTGAGATCAAGAAGCGTCGACCGGATATCCCTCGGGCATCCCTTCTCTCTCGCATTGCATAGGGCACCGGCTCGTTCCCGCTGACCCCTCAGCCCTCCTCATTCAACTACGACCGTCGCATGTACGACACGTCCTCCTCCATGACTTCTCGTCCCATACTGTCACTTGTCACCATGCATCGTCGTCTGTTCCATCTCTGTGTCGTCAGCTCCCACTCTGCTATACGCACCCACGTTCTTATTGCTATCTTGCTGTATCTACTGTACCATATTCTCCTCCTCTCACCGTCGCTTTTCATCGTCTTGCGCTCCCCTCCCATCGCTCTGTATCGTATAGTTCCACTCTGTTATATCCAACGTCCGTCCGTCCCGTCCCCCACCACTGGCATTGCGTAGCAGTTCGTAGTACTTGCCACATGTCATCTTGTGCGGTTGTATGCAGAGACATTCGTCATCCGCAGAGTCGAAACAAAGTCGAAGTCGCAGAAAGGGGGAGATGAACGTGGGAAGCTGCTGCCACACGTCAAATGGAAGCCAGCTTGGACGGCGCGTGGGTGCAACGTCAACACGCACTTGTCTCTACCTCCAAACCGCCACCACCACTGAGTTCTTTTACGCCCGGGATACCAGCGAGAAACTCCAACGCGGCAAAGACTCGCAAGATGAACTTGGAAGACCGGATGGCTCGGAGTGTCTTTGTGCTAGTCAAGACCATGTCTCGGCGGCGCACCCATGATGTCGGACCCTAGGTAACGGAGCATCCAAGTCAATTTTGCGCAAGCTCGTAGCTCTTAACTTCCGTTTCCTCCAGAGTCCGTATGCTCCTCTCGGCGATGTTAACGCCGGGGCTAGCATGCTTGGCGCACGGCGGTACGATCTTCATCTCGTCTGGCGAGTCGAGTAACACCCTCTACATGCTGACCTCCCTCTTCAGCAGGTAGGCATATGGCAGTGCTTTGATATAGAGCTTAGTGTCATTCCTTGCGATGAGGTTCAAGATGCATCTCCAAAAATGGGTACTGCCATCCGGAGAGATCGACTGCGGCAGCGACGAGCCCATCCGAATATCCAACTATCCAGTGACCCTCGCTGCATCTACATCCTTCCAAGCTACACTTGCACGCAGGATATCTAGGATATTGGAGATTGGCCCATGGTCCAGAGCGGCGGTCGCTGCCGCCGCTTGCTTTGTCCCGGTACGGGTCACGTGCCATATCCGGTAGGTGTGGCCGCCCCCCGACGCGTCCCTCCTCCCCACCTTCCACAACCGCCTCACTCCTCGTCGCTACCCCATAGTTTGCGACCACATTCTGACATCTTTCCAGTTCACTCAAGCGCCACAGTAAACGCCTGACCACGAGCGCTCGTACCCTCGAACTTGAAGCTTGAAGTCCCAAACCACTTACCCTGCCGCTCGCGAAGTGATGGCAACCACGTCGATCGCGCGCCCGCCTGCACTCCCAGCTCCGTCTCCTTGGAGCTCGTATACTTGGAACACGTGCGTGACTACGTCCGCTTTGGCCGTACCTGCGTCCGAAGCGAGAAAACGCGTCCGGGAAGAGGATGCGGATATCCCGGAGTCCAAGCGCGTGCGCATATGCCCGGATGGTCAGTGCGCAACCGTCCTATCTGAGACTCGAGTACTCACTGATTTGCTGTATAGCGGCAAGTAGTGCTCAATGGGCTACGACTTGTGTTGGACGCGATGATGCGTTCAGCGGAGGTAAGCGCGACCATTCGATATCGTGAAGCTCAGTATGATGAACGGCATTCTACAGCACCCGATTCACATCAAACCACCGGCTTTTTCGATACATGGGAAATCACTTCTGACTTCCCTGGAGGTTAGTGTGTTTCTGTCTGTGTCTGCGTATTCGCTCACGATGATCACCGGCGCAGAATGCCACTCGGACCACAACAAAGCAACCCTGTCTGAGCCGGGTGCCTCGTCGCTGACGACGGAGCCGCTCGGCTCCTGGACCTGGACCTCCGTACATGGTATCGAGCTTCCCGCACTACAGAGGGAGAGCCGTGAGTAGCATACTCTCAATGCGCTGCAATATGACTGAACTAGAATGCTGTGTGGATACTGGTCGCAGAAGAAGCAGATGCTTCGCATAACGAGTCTGCTCAGCTCGAAGAGGTCTTCTCCTGGATCTCATCAACGACTCGTACGCATGCATCTCGCTATCAGGTTGCCTACTACTAATATAATTATTGCAGCTTCTACAGAATACCCCATGACACCTGCCCCTGCTCTCGAGCCCTCTTCGCCTGGTGAGCACCGCACATATCCTACTTAGCCACCCGCATGCTGACTCTTCTTCCCAGATGTGATTCCCTCTCGTTTAAATACGGCAAGTCGACGTCTTCCTTGGAAGCAGCGACGACCCGGTAGCTCTCCGCTGCGGCAAAGCACTACGTCGGACGAGCTCTCAAACATGCACGACTGCATGTTAGATGGCCGGCCTCGCAGAGCGCCCGCGCCACTCGACGACGAGCGGTGCAGCTTCCGACGCAGCTTCCTCAAGGAACGTGCTCACTTCAGGTGCGTCCCGTTCTGAGTCCCGCACCGTGGCCACACACCGAAACTCTTTAACCAGACGAAAACGCCCGACGTGCGAGGAGAGCGACGCCGCCTTCCGGTGCACGCTCGAAGACGAAGACCCGAAACTACCCCTTCGAGGAACGCCCTCGCATGCCCGAGAAGAGTTGCAGCCGCTCAACCTCCCGCCGTCGCACCAGTACTACAAGTACACCACCGGCCCAGCCGCAAGGCGGCTCACGCACGTCGAGAAGCTCAGCGGAGCCCACTTCCGCGGACACGGTGCGCAGTTCGCGCGCCCTGCTCCCAGCAAGGTAGCTCGCCCTCTCGCGGATCGCATTTCCGTGCACCAACGAGTGAGCCTTCAGCTTGCGCTGCTGGGTCATGGGGGTGGTACGGTTACGGTGACTGCGGACGAGACTGCGGTCGCATCTTGGGTTTCGCACGTCGAGATGGTGCCCATATTGAAGATGTTGAAGACGATTGAGGGAGAAGAGTTGGACATGACGACCGGACACTTGGTGTACATAGAAGAGACCCTGCAGCTTCCTCCTCTGTATTCTGGCTCTCCTCCGGATACTGTAACCTTTTTCTGATGTAGGATGGACTGGTTGGAATGACGGGTAGTGACGCGAGTCCCATCGTCGCGATAATGTATATCATAATTCTTACGGGCCCCATGTTCTCACACTTGTATTCCTGAGTATCCAGCGGTAGGATTATCAATTTATTCCATAGCTATCTGACTCTGTCTGTATCTGTCGTTTGATGCGCAATGTGCGGGAGGGAGAATTTCGTCACCCGAGCCCGGGTTCGTCGCGCCGAGACCAACTCGCGTCCGAGCCGCCCGTACTTGCTCTGCAACCACCACCTCCCGCTCTGACCGTCCCCGACTACCACTACCATCCCATCTCCGCTATTCACAATGTCTTCGTCTTCAAGCCAGAGTACGACCTCCTCCAAAAACCCCTTGAAGAACCGCAACCTCAACGCCGCCATGGTCGACCCCGCATGTAAGTCGCCTAACCCAGACGCTTCAAGGCTATAGCTCAGCATCAACCATCCCCCAGCTATTTCCCTGAAGACAAAGCGGCAGAGCGGAGAACGATACTTCAAGTACAAAGTGCAAGACCTACGGCGCAGCGGAAACCGTTCGGGTGAGTTTACGCCGAAACCACCTCCCTCCTGGTGTCTTCCTCTCCCGGTTGCTCATCAGCCATTCTCGTAGATGCGAACACGGAGACCGTCAGTCTGACCCAGATGACCATGGCGTGCACCCACCAGCACATCGGTGAGTCCGACATTGCACGTTGTAACAGGGTACCGAGCTGAGCTCTGCGACCTTCCAGTGGACGACAACTTGAAGCTCATCATGTTCGCCGCGGAGGAGGATCCGTTCGCATGGGAGACGTCCGACCCGGAACCTCCTTCTCCCGCTTCCTCTACTTCCTCTGAGAAGTGATTGTATCCTATACGCTCGTCCCTGCTGTCTTTTGATCTCTGTAACTCTTATGCTGTATGTACGCTGTCGCGCCGGAATCTAGGCTAGCTTCTGCAACCAACCTCTCTGTATCCGGCCACTCGTTCTCGAACAAAGACTTTTTTCTTCGTGGCCACCCCTCACTTGTCATCTCCAATGAAATCGCCATTGATATGCCACCAAAGAGAGTATCTCAGCAAAAGTGAATCTAGCCGAGCGGACCACCATCCGTGCCCCGCAGCCACCGGACTACCGCGAGCCACCCACCTCCTCCTCCAACCACCGGGCCACCCACCACCTCCTGCACTCCCCTCCTTCCCGCCTCTCGTCGCCGCCTTCTCTACGTCCCTCTTCTAACTTACGCTCACGACGCTCACGACAATGGTTACCAACGACGACTATTACGAGTTCACGCCCTCGGTCAAGATCGCGCTCACCGCGCCCCGCGTCGCGCTCAACCAGCTCGGTGCGCCTCCCATCTCGGTAGTGGTGCGCACGACGAATTGACGTCGAGAAAACGCAACAGGGATCTCGCACAAGCAAGACGCGTGGACGGGGGAGGAGTACATGGTGTACCGCATCCGCGACATCGACTTCCGCGGGCGCAGGACAGGTACGTACCGCCCACAAACCACCTCTCGCACTCCCCGCGGCCACTGACCTTGCCCGCACCTCATCCGCGCGCAACGTCGCGGAACGGGAAGACTCGAACGAGAACACGCGCAGCTTCGGCATGTCCGCCGACGTCTGGCGGGGCGAACGCGAAGTCTGTCAGTCGTCCCTTCTGCCCGTGCTGGGTGCCGCCGAGGTACGACGCTCACCTACCTGCGTTCCCTCCGCAGACGTCGTGATGACCGAATATTGATTGCGTGCGCGCGTCCCCATCCCCCTTCACTCCTCCTGTCGTATGCGAACTGGTGCGCTTGCGTGCGTTCGGTATCCGTCTTGTCTTCCTTCTCCTGGGCGTTGTTGTCGGTGGTCGCACCGCTCGGCGCTTGCAGTTGGAGGGCACGACGGGCGAGTTCGTGTACGCGTGCGCGACGGACCCGATCCTCGCGCGGCTGCTGTTCATCGCGAGCCTGATGGTGTATCTTATAACGCGCATGGATGCGTTCTTTGTTGTCCCCGAGGTCGTAATCTAGTGTATCCATACTTCAATGCGACGCAGCCTCTCCTCGAGCTCGCCGCCCCCCTGTGGAGCGCGGTCAGCTACGACGACGTCGATTCAGCGAGAACATTCCCATTCACCAGGACCTTCAACACTTTCCCCCTTTCGAGCCGCATGCAGCTGGTGGATATGAGAACCGTTGGACATGACGTCCACCTAACATCCACAGATCACTTCACAATCTCTCGGAGGGTCCAGGGCGTCCTGATCATGAACGCAAGATATCCTCGTCGGCGACTTCCCACCAACAGACCGTCCTCAAGCGTCGCCAAGCAGAACAAGCCCCTCGCCGATACCAACAGCACACCGTGTCGTGACAGGATGCGTTCTTCGACGTTCCTCGAGCCGCTCTCCAGACTCAGAACAAGGTAAGATCTCTGCCTGCTGCGCCTTCCCAGACTCAAGCGACACGAACCGTAGGTCCACTCGGGTTAACGGGAGTGCACCCGATAGGAACTCCGTCTACACCGGCACAGGGCGACGGGATTGGACAACTTGAAGGAGGCCCGAGAGATCCGATCGCGGGTCTCGCTTCTGCCTCTGCGCACGCAAGTCGCCTTCGAAGACACCAGACACCCAGAATACCCAAGACGACGCGCAGCGCAAGACAAGCAAAACACGCCCATGACTTGGACGGTAAAGCACTCACACTGTCTTGATATCAACGTGCTCACGACCGTTCTCGCTGTTCAGGGGCGCGTAAGTATGCCGCCATAATAGAAGACTGGAAGAGACCCCGAGGAAGTACTGACGTCGACACCAGCCCAGATGGGTCCGGGACCGCAAGCATGGGAGTGCTGAGGGACCGGGAACGACCAGAGACAGGTGAGAGAGCCATTATCCTTCTAGGTTGTCGTGCTGAGTGGGATACCTGGTAGCGAACCCTTGGGCCCTTGGCTTCCCAGGGGTTGTAGCCATGCGTCTACGTACCATGCAGGTCAGAATCTGAATAATACCACATGCACGACGGCCAGCCACATCCTGCTCATCGACCGTCCTCCACAGGTACCGCTGTTGCTTCCAGATCCTGCGCTCGAGACCGAAGTACTCACCGACTACTTTGTAGATCCCAAACAGCCAGCCCTAGAACTCCTCAGAGCAGTACCATTTCAGTCGGACCGACGGCGTGAAGCGAAGTCATCCGCGCAGAAAGCTAGGACGGTCGACGGCCGGGAGTTTGACATGACGGAGGCCCCCCTTCACCTGCCAGGCTGACCCGATGGACGAGACACATGGACAAAGCTGCAGCATGTCGATGGATGGTCTCGTCGTCCAGACGGTGGTGAGACCTACACATGGAGAAAAGTGCCGAGCAACGTTGGACACGCCGAGGCAGCATCCGTATCCGATAGCGAACCAAGGCGAGGAGCTTCTGGAGAGACTGGCGATGTGTGGGGTGCACCAAGGCGATATGAGGCAGGGAGAGTGAACATCGAAAGGAGGAGAGGGCGAGAGAAGAGTCTGAGAGGCTGCCCGAATCGGAACTTGGTCCGTGCGCACCCTCTGACTCGGCGCAGTTCGTGCGGTTTGTTTTCCTGAGTTCTCTCTTATGCTCTTACTCTGTGTCTGAGTCTCATAATTCAACGACTTCACGCTCGCAATCTTCGTTTCAAGCTGGCATCACACGTACTCTGCTGGAAGGGCCCACTCCCGACGGTGTGATCTGGCACTCAAGCATTCAAAACTGCAAAGGGCAACTTGTGGGACGCAATGGGACTATTATATCATCGGGATGTACTCGATGACTATACGACCAAGCCTGGCATGGCGACATGAAGATCACAAGCTCACCGACGACCGTCTTCCCCGACCATCCACCGCCATTCCCGCCTCGTTCTCGGCTTCGACCGAGCGATCCTGATGTGCAGCGCGCCCGTTGTCGTCCGTGCCACAGAGACGCATGGCCGGGAGTTGTTCAAGTTGCTGGACGCGAGTGGTGAGCAAGTCGTTTTCCAAGGATCAAAGTCGACGAAAACGACGTCCAAACTCTCCGAGATGACCGAGAAGGTGACTCGGAGAGTTTGGAGTTGTTAGGATCCGGGGCTCTTGGCAAATACTCGCAAACTCGTTCGCCACTCTGTCACGGCGTGTCACGGTGGGCGCTTCTCTCGTCCAACGCGCGGGTCACGTGCGGCTGTTGAACGAGCAATCAGGTTAAGGTTTGCACTCCGCTTCCCGACACTATACGTCGCACGGGCCCGCGTATATCTTCATCATCATCTACCTCCCCCAGTGACTCGTTCCCTGCCTGAGGTACACCCTCTCTGCCCTCCTTCACCGTTGGAAGGTAGGGACGTAGCGCTGCCTCCATCCAGCTCCCATCCTGTCTCCCTTTCAAACGCACCGTTAAGAGATTCCCTTCCCTTCCACCGGACTCTCATTCCACAATGTCTACCAGACTTCCTCTTGAATTTCTCTCTCTTGGTCGTACCAACGTTCCGCACTCTCCTGCCTTGTCCCTCCCTAGCAGTGGTGGTTTCGAGCCACCCTGCGATTACGACAGCAAATCTACCGCTGAAATCATGAGGCAAATAATGGGCGAAGGTGAGTTCATCATCTACATATGGAAGGGCGTTGCTGACAAGCTCTGGTAGTCTTCGAGAAGAATGTCGCCGATTCCCAGGGAGACGACGAGCCTGAAGTACCCCAAATGTCATCGCTCGTCAATGTCAAGCCTCCCGGCGTCCGCCTACGTGAGTCTTTCCTCTGTGACGAAAGGTGGCCCGTGCTCCTATAACGGGCCTTGCCAACCGCTAGGTCCGGCCTTGTCTCTTCGACGGACAGAAACGCTGTATTCCTCGTCCTCCTCCGAGGATGACGACTGCGAGTCGAACAGTGGGTGCATTCAGTTTCACCCCACGTGCCTGGATCTCATCGATAGTGCAGCCTTCTCGCCTATCGCTTCCCTCAATAGCGACGAAACAGACGCGTCCGAGTACGACTTGTACGAGCGCGCGATGTCCTTCGCTAAAATTCGCGCGGCAAATCTTGGGATGGGCGCAGCGATGAAGACCTTGAACGCCACTCTAGAGGAGGAGGACCCGGCTGCGGAGGAACGCCTCTCCACGGTGGCCTCGAAGGTCATCGCGTCCATCAGCCGCTGTGAGTCTTCGCACGCCTCTCCCCTCTGTACCCCTCCCTCTAAGCGCAAGCATCCCCCGCAAAGCCCCGCCTGCTCTGGAGCGCCACTTCTCCTACTCCTCGGTTCTGACTGACTCGTCCGAGGGCGATGACCTCACCGATGTCGAGCGTGAAGAGTGCGACATGGTGACCGACTACATCAAGCGATGGGCCGCCAACAATCGGCTCGACTCAACCTACTGGCAAGGCTTCACGCCCCTCCACCTCAGCGTCGCCGTCCCTCTGGTGCAGGAGCTCACCGTCTACCTCGCCGAGCAAGCGTACGTCCCCTCCGTCCACTTTCGCTCCTTGCCGACGACTTGCTAACCTCGTCTTATATGCAGTATGCGTGACTGTGAGCGCGCATCTCAACCTGCCGCCTCCCCTCGAGTACGAACGCTCCCGCCCTCGTCTGACCAGCGACCCTATTCACGTGGGCTCTGCCCGTGTCGCCGAGAGCGGCTGCCTCGTGCGTCGCGCGATCCCCTTCGGCTACGACCCGCAAGCAGTTCTAGACCAGATCCTAGCCGCGTTCAACGAGGAGTGCGCGGCGACACAGCGCAAGCCAGTCCAGACCGTCACGCTCCGGCTCCAGTCGGGAGCGAAGCGCGCTGCTGGGTCCCGCAAGGAGGCGACGGCGCGGCGCGATTTCTGGACGCCGACGGCTTCGAAGCTTCGGGGCGATATCACCCTTTGGATGCTGGCGAACGAGGAGGAGGCTGCCGTCGTCGTCGTTTAGGGCGGCTCCTCAGCGTGGACGTTCGGCAGGCGGTCGCGCGATCTCTCGGATACCTCACCTCGGCCACGACGACGCAGGCCACCCCTGTCCTCCCTCTTTCCCTTTCTCTTGGCGACACCTATGGAAACCTCTTCGCTATCTCTGTTCCTTTCTTCTGTTCCTCTCTCTCTCTCGGACTCTCAACCTGCTCACGGACACGGAGACGCCTGACGACACCTTTGCGACCGACCTATTGTGTACTCATATCACACTTCACGACACTCACGACATCTAACGACATTCACGACTACCCTACGCCCCTGTCCTTCTTCAATCATCCACGAATCCACCACGCTCCCTCAGCCTCTCTCCTCTCTTCTCTCTGCTCTCCCCTCGGACGCTGTCCCCTTCACGCTCTGAACCTTGCTCTGTCAATACTTGCTTTGCTCCGCATCGCTCGCCTCTATTCTTATTTCGCTGCACATACGCTTGCTCTCGGCATTCCTCACCTTCAACAACCCTACTCTTATCCTTATTCTTTAATCTCCCTTGTTGTCCCCACTTCATCTCATCTCCTCTCATCTCATCTCACCTATAACAAGGTCTCTCCCCGGTTCCGGTTCCCGAATCTAACTGTCGCACCATGGTCGCCCGCATCGGTATCATCCGGGTCTCTCCGTCGTTCCCTGTAGCGCTAGCTCTGGCCTCTCTAGGCAGATGTACGAAGATACTCGCGGTGGTGGAAGTTATAGTTGTACTAGTTGAAGTAGCAAAACGGCTGTGGGGTGCTGGTCAATCAAAACTCGTTTGAAACTTTTCTTTCGTTGCGAACTACTCAACAGCCAATCGCGTCTCGCGAAGCACAGTGGGGCGCTGTCCCGCTTCTCGCAAACTTCTCGCGACTCCATATCGCTCCCATTGTGATACTGACTCTGTCCGCATTGGATCTCGGAGCAAGCTGACAGGACTTTAAGTATATTGGCCTTATTTGCCACATCCCCTCGCGAAGATGCAGCTACTAGTAGGACGAGCTTCGCCGGGATGCCCCCCGCCAGCCTGAATGTGCACGTATAAGCAGCAGAGTAGTACTCTCCACGCTCGTCCTCCACTGCTTCTCAACTAAAGAACATAGTTCGTGATAGCGCTGCGGTAAAGGTGTGTTTCCGAGCTTCCTTTGTCGAAACCTCGTGTGATATGTCACGGTCACGATCGCCAGTGACCGGCCAGTGGCGAGCCCTCGGAGAGCCTTTGTCCTGTCTTCTTCGTCAACCTGCACGTTCCGAACGCTCATCGAGACACTCTTACTCCCCTATTGCATAGCTCTACACGAATTCAACGCGTCTCCTATCATACTGCTCCCGCGACCACACTGCGACAATGACACTCTCGACCACTGCGACCAGGACCAGGACCACAAGTGCCTATGGCACGGTTCGCCTCGCTTCCGCATCTCCGCTAACCTTCAAGCACAGAGAAAATGGTGAGCATACTTACTCTGCAGATGCCTCTGACAGAACGAGTGATAATCAGTCCTGTCTCATTCAGCTCCTCCGGGTACCAAACCACCGCGCTCCCCTCCAGTCGCCCATCTCTCGAAATGTCGCCCTCCGCGCTCCAAATCAACCGCCAACCAATCCCCGACCTCCATTTCTACACCAAGGCGTCCTGCATACACGCGCACTTCCGGGAAGACTATCGGACGTGGGTACGATCGTCCCCAAACCATCCGGATCGCCCGCGCCATCGACAATGCCGAAAAGCGCCTCACACACCTCCTCTTCGACCCCTCACACACCCTCACACAGCGCCGTAGACCTGCTCTCTCAGGCCGCCCCATCCTCCCTTGCATCGACGAGAACGAGATCTACCCCCGTCCGCTCCCGCCGACAATCCTCCACCCTATGGTACGCACGAAGGCTCACCAGCCTCGTTCGCGGACGTCGCATGTTCAGGATGAGAACCAGCCTCCGTGAGTCTCTGAGTCAAAGTGTTGGTTGCGTTTATTGACCGCCGAGCTTGCGCAGTGTCTCGAAGCTGAGTGCATCTGGGAAGCGGGCTCCTACCGAGGCCGGTCGTCCACGCGCGGTTGCATACTCTCTTCCTCGCGGCGTCTTTGTAATTCGCGGTGCCGTTAACGGACGCGACCGTTGAGTTCTGCCTTATTTGAACCAGGTCTCCTAGACTCTTTGCTGTACACCCCCCGTCTCGCCGATGTTTCGTATATCACTGCCATACCTGCGCCATCTCTTCGATCTTGTCTTGTACCAGTAGTCTCCCTTCCCTTCAAGTTCGATGTTCTGAACTCCGCTACGTCGATGCATTCTTGTCAGTGTACTCGTGTAATTGTCCATCTGTAAAGTCTAGTGTACATTCAGCGCATCCTATCATAACGCGCTACTGACTGTGTCGCATCCTTCCTCTTTCACAATCATGATGAGCGTCCGACTGCACCGTCCGCACCTCCTGTGCCCTTCAAGCGTACATCCAAGAGTCGCGCCTCGTCTCTTCCCTCGGGGCCTGAGTAACCTCGACTCCGTCTTGTCCCATGCTCACACGCACGCCCCAGAGCACGGGATGGCGGAACTCGATCGTGGAGAAGAACAGATTCCAATTCTTGAGCACCTGGAGGGATGTCCAGTACAGGAACTCGCGCCACCTGTTTGCGCCTGCCTTGGGCTCCGTCTCCTCTGGGTAAGCCCAAACGACCCGCAGCTGACCGTGCCGGGGCTCGGAAGGAAGACTGTCCGGTGCTTCGTACCAGTTGAACGGCTTCGTGTTTAGATACGGCATCCTACCTTCGGGCTGAGAGCGTTGTGAATCAAAACAAGTATGTGGTAAATATCATGGCTTGACTTACCGCGTAAGGTCTCTCTGGTTCCATGTCGATATGCAGGAATCGCAGCGCGGAGAGCTTGACCAACAGGGCGGAGGACGACCATGGTTCGCCGACAAAGCGCACCTTGCTGATGCGCAGGCTGACCAGCTGTGACCCCAGCACCTCTGCGACCGTGCAGAACCCGTCTTCGTTACAGTAGGGCAGGTCGAGATGCGTGAGGCTTATTGCGCCCGAGACGGTGTGCAGGAGGAGGAATGGCCGGCACGAGAGGACTCGGAGAGAAGGGAACGGAACCGCGGGGGAGGTGTACTCGGGCAGGCCCGAGACGTGTGCGTAGTTTGAGGGCGAGACGTGCAGCTCTTGGAGGTCAGGGTGGCCCTTGAGGAAACGGTCCGCATGGATATCGGACGCGATGGGGAGTTCGGTCGCGAAGACGCGAAGGCGGGGAAACCACTTGGGTCCATGCGAAGTAGGTCACCCAAAGCACCCTGTGGCTCGGTCGGGGACATGTAGAAGCCAAGAGTGAAGTATTGGACGTTGACGAGAGTGTTAAAGAGGGACGGGACGAAGAAGGGAATGCGGAAGTCATCCCACATGGTGACGACATTGATAGTGAGCCACTTGACGGCGAACGCGAGTTCGGGAAAGCGGCGGATGATAGCGAACAATGCTCTGGCCTGGGTGGGGCTCCGGAGAACTAGTGCTCGGTAGAGAAACGACTTGGCATGTGGTGTGAAAGAGCGACAGACTCGCATGAGGGCGGCGAGGTCTTTCTGGTGGAGGACATGTTGTTCGAATATTGCTCGCCAAACCTCGACCGGGAAGGTCAGACCCTTCGACTCGTTCGACATGTTGAGTTGCTGCTACGCTCTTTAGGAGACATATCAGCGTATGAAGTAGTCTGCAGGGTGTGTTTTGCGCTCACCGAGCTCAAACCACCTCCCGACTGGTAGTACAATCACGTCCGTCTAAACGGCTGTCCTGCATATCGTGAATGAGACGAGAACATTGAACAGGAGTATGGATTCTCGTGTACCTGCGGTTAGAGTCAAATGGAAGTTGGCTTTGGGGACAGTCACGGTTGGTGGTGGAGGTAAGAGACGACGCCTGAAAAGGCATGAAGGCACGAGGAGCGTGGGTCAAGTTGGTGGTCGCAATAGCGCTTGACGCTTCCCAACTTGTCCGCAACCACCACCCCCTCTTTCCTCTCGATCATCCAGCAAATTGCCTGCATCATCCGTAGCTTACAACACAAAGCCGACGACTTTCATCGTTGATCTCACCCGCTTCTCTTCCTTCGGCTTCTCCAGTATACGCACCATGGTTAGAGCAAACGCCCCCCAGTCTTGCCCCGAGAACCCCCTCCAACGCAAGGTAACGACCATCATCCGGCGGAAAAGCTATAAAGGATCTCCGCTTCGCCGTCAACTCACCTTCGGTAGTGCAAAGGACATGGTCCGAGCTCGAGGTACGTATATCCTTTCCAACAGGGCGATGCTTTTGATTGACTCACATCTTCTCATGCATGACCTAGCTTCTCTTCAGCGGCAGGGAACAATCAAGCTTGAGGAGGAAAACCCCGCCGAGAAGGCTGTGATATGGAAGCCTCGAGGTCTCAGGCGCAGTGAGTTCTAGCACGGCTTCTTCGTCCCAGACATTTCCTCATGTCATGTACAAGTTTCCCGGCAGAGAACCGTCATACTCCCGCACATAGCGAAGGATCAGAAGACGTCCCGAGCAGAAGAGATAGCGAAATGCAAGCCTTCGGTTGAAGTCGCGCCAAGCCACCCTACTCCCCCAACTTTAACCCTATCTTCGACTTCCGAGACGACGTCACTTTGCCCATCGTCAGGACCTCCAAACCCTTTGAGGAGGTGCTTAACGGCTACATATTTTTACCCAGAAAAGTCGTCGATCCTCAAAGGCGCCATAAAACCGAAGATAATCTGCGGACAGGCCCGGTTCGCGAGCGATCGTCGTTTCGGTGGCAAGGAGAGGTCCTCCCTCTCGAAATTCCTAAACAATAGATCGTACAACGACAGTACGTTCTACAAGATGGTGCAGATACGGAAGAAGCTCTGGGAGCAGTACGAGTTTTGCTGCATTCGTACATTCCATGCCTCACTAACTGCGTATGCATGAACAGGAAGGTGACAATAAGACGGTCTTCCTCCACTGAAGTCATACCCAAACACTGCACCTAACCAAGAAAGGCTACTCCCTCGTCGTTCCCTCGGCTTCTCTACAAGCCCCGCATTGCCTATTCCTCAATGTTCTACTTCCCTTGCCGGACGCGCACGTTCCTCTTGGTCTTATGGAGATCTTATGGACACGCCGGGCTCCAGAGCTCGCTGCGCCCAAGCATCTGACTATGGAGAGCGCGAAAGGACGATATACTACTACCTTTGTATTTCTATCATCTAGTACTGTGCAACGACATGATGTCGCGTCTTGACGTTGTTTAGAGAAGTGCATTGCTTGTGGTATCGCTGATATGCACGACGCGTCGACGCGAGGCGGTAATCGTAGTGAATCACCTGACCGCGTTTGGAACCCGACACTACATACATACGGTCAAGCTGTCTCGGACATCGGAGACAGCGTTTGATTCAGAAGTCTGTCCTATAGAGGATACATGAACTGGGGTGTGCCTAAGGGCTTTCTCCCGGCGACGTCCCGCCGCGACCAACTAAGAGACTATGAACGAGACGAGTCTCCTCGATGATCGAACCGGTGGTCTCTCCACGTGCGCGGTCCCACAAGGTGCTCGAGGCATGCTCCTCGTGCTCTCGCCATAGCTCCATCGCGCTGCAGTCAGTCCGCATGTCAACGACGCGCATGGCGTCGCCCGCACCAACGAGCAGGGTGTAGACGACGCGATCATTGTCGATGTCCTCAGATTGGTCCACTGCGCGGTCGATCCGCAGCAAGGTACACCAGGACTCGTTGCCAAAGAACGCCGACTGAGTGAAGCGACGTGCCAGCAGGGTACGGTCTCGCACGGAATATTGATATTGCGAAGGGGGAGGGTGGAGAGTCTGCCGCTGAGAGAAACATGGTCCGCGCGGCGTGCCATTGCCCATAGGAATCGACTGGACAGAGAGTTCCACGACATCGTTCTCGGAGACAGCTGCCTCTGTCTTGGACGATTCGCGCTGGTGATCCTGAGCTTCTGTGCAGGCGCCGTCTAGGTCGGTTGGTACGCCGGTCAGAGGATCAGCCTCGGGCCACCGCAAGAGCCTGGAAAGCAGGCACAACTCGGTCAGCCCATAACCACCGAACTTAGATGGAAGGACCCACTTTCCCAAGTACTCCGCGATCTGCATGTTGATCCTGAGATCACGGCACGGAGTCCGCACACACGCCCTCTTCTCGCTCCTGGTTGCTTGAGTTCGGCCCGTAGGTCCAGCAACTACGGGGATTGACCACTCGAGCGTGTGTGCTCGTCGAAGGGGAGAAGGTCCTGGCTTGACCCACG
Organism: Cerioporus squamosus; assembly: GCA_022592435.1. Taxonomy (NCBI): domain Eukaryota; kingdom Fungi; phylum Basidiomycota; class Agaricomycetes; order Polyporales; family Polyporaceae; genus Cerioporus; species Cerioporus squamosus. The sequence goes on from JABYQS010000043.1 coordinate 123,663, forward strand.
CACGTCGTCGAGACTTTGGAGGTTGCCGGCCTTCATCGTCATCGTCTTCGCCGTCCTCCAAGGCTTCGACCTCATCCGAATCCGCCTCTACATCCTCCAGATAGCCATCCGCCATGGCGATCTGTTGCAGCAAAAGCGCCTCCTGTAAAAGTTGCTCGAGCTCCGCCTTGAGTGCATCTTCTGAGATATCGACCGGCATCACGTCGCCATGGCATAGCGGTTCGTCCTGACGTGTCCGACGAGGTACCCTCGCCACCTCCCTTGGTGGACTTTCATTCTCGTAGTCGCACAGATCATCTGAAAATCCAGGTATCAGTGTAAATTATACGCAAGAGAATCTCGAGTGGACGCGCCTGTCACTTCAGATTCCGAGCCAGATGTTGTCGCTTTGAATCATGGTTGTGGGAGACGGGTCCGTAGTGAGCGACAAGATGGGAGATATACAAGAGACACGCCTACCCTGAATGTCAATGGTGCTCTTGTTGCCCGTGGCGGCTGTCTCATACAGATTAGGGCAAAATATGGGAGAGAACAGGGGTAAGAACGTGCCGAAGCTTGTAACGTGACCGTCCGACGACTCTGCGACGTGAACCCGGAAGAAAGTGATTGAGCAAACAAACTCGGAGACGGGGTGAAAGAGGAAACTCACCCGAGACCGAGTACTTTGTCCTCTTGCTCGGGTTCGATCTAGAACCAATCTCGAGGGTACGCATTCGCTTGCTTGAGAACATCAGTTCGGGAGGCGGGGTATCCAAGCATAATTGATAGGTATACACTCCCCCAGGGAGATTGTCAGAAGAATCAGAGGTAGGTCGCGAAGTAGACGGATCGGAAGCAGCAGGTGCCGTTCTCGCTCTGGCCATGGCAAGCAGTGGTGTAGTGGCGGACCAGCCGGGACTACGGATCCAAGCAGGACGTGGTTGTGCGAAGGCAGCTATTGGATCAGGATGAAGGTCGGTTCGACCATAATATATTGCCAAGATGTGAGCAGAGGAGGTGGAAGACACCTTTGTATCGTCCATAACGTGCCGCTCGCGTTATCGACGATCACGGAAGTCGCCGTGAAACAGGAGGACGTCTATCTGCCTAGTCCGCGAAACCGTTATCAAAAGGACAGTGATAGGAGTACGTCGCGCACCTGGCAGTACTTGCAACGAAGAGCAGTTGCGGCAGTTCGCCCTCATTCGCTCCAAAGACGGCGATGCAATGGGTTATCCCCGTCCGAGGCTGCAAAGCGCACTGAGGCGACGATTGACACTGCTTTCATCGCGCACGAACAGATTGAAAGAACGACTCACGTTGAACGAAGTTTCTATGTCCGTCTACCGGGAGCGACGGCACAGTACGAACAAAGGAAGCTCTGACGTATTTGGTGGCGCCTCGACGCTCGAGCTACTGTCCAGCGCACGTAGCTGCTAGCTCACTCCTCGTCGCGAGGGACAGCTGTGAGTGACTGCTGCGCTACATGCGCGATCTTGCGGCGAGTGGAGGCGTACTGCGGCCAGTTTAGTAACTCATGTCGAGGTCACAAGCAATCCCAGAGTGACTTGACGTACTGGGCATATGGTTGTCTGGGCTCGCTCAGACATCGGAGGTAGGAGATTGGGAGGCGGGTCCAACCGACCAGAGCTGCCGCAGCAACCTCACGTTGTGCTAGGAACGGGCCACAGGGGTTATGACGAGGACAGTGAGAGAGGTGGGTTCTTGTACACTGTGGATACGTAACGTAATGGTGAGAACTCAAAGTGTACAGACGGCACACAAAGAGATGACCGAAATGACCAACTATGAGAAGCAGAAGAGGTACGTGTGGACGAGATATAGAAGATCGATGGAAAACGAGCGATTGGGTACCGATGCTACTCGTGGACATGATAGCTTCAACAGGCAGGGAAACGAGAGATGAAGATGAATGTAGAGAGAGTGAAGAGCGAGAGTAAGCGGACGGACGCCGGAGAAATGGGAGTCGTTGACAACATGAGTAGCTCTAGAAGCTCGCGGTGGCAAGCCGAGCGGCCTCGGTCGCAGCGGACATGACAGCACTCACGACACCGTCCATGTCAGCCTCGTCCAAGTCGCTGGCATCGAGGTTCGCACCCCGCATCATCTCCTCAACTTCCATGCGGTGCACGTTGTTCCAATTAGACGGCTCTTCGCCTACGCTCTGTGGCACTTCCGGGTGCTTGTAGTTGAGAAGGCTGCGCAAGCTCCCGCCACGCTTCTTGTGAACCTCTTCAAAGATGAGCTGACGCTGTCGGTGGAGCAAAGCGTCCGAGGAACCGCGGTATTGAGCGACGAAAGCAGGCTGTTTGCGCCTTGGGTGCTTCCCGACCACCCCGGCTTCGATCTCCCACTTAGTCCTCCGGACAGCAGAGGTCGCGCGCAAGATAGCCCGAGGAACGTCCGGTTCCGGTTGGTCGAGCATCGCACTGTGAAGGATCCAACGTCAACGTGAGGAGACGGCGAGGACAGAAGCGGCCGGACTTACTACATGTTACGGAGGTACGTCATACGCCTCTCACGCAACGTATGCGAACCCTTCACCAAAGGGCGACATTGTGCTGCAGCAGCACTGACGTTCTGTGGGATGCTGACATGCTGAGTCGCATGTTCGCCTGTGCGCGAAGCTAAAGCACGAAGGGATAAGCAGAGGTCACCGGACGCTAAGTGAAAGCTAACCAGTTCCAGAGTCGGGAACCACCGGTTCATAGACCCGAGCATGACTTGAGACGATGTCAGTGGATGCGAGAGGCTCCATACTGCCACCTAAAACCACTGTGTCAATTCGTCAGCGACGGAGACTCGGCGGCTTGCCTACCTGAGTCAGATGTTGGAGATCGTTCGTCGTCGATTATGATGTCGATTTCCATGGCATCCTCCCCGACAAACCCTGCTGTGAGAAAGGTGCGTGAGCAAGGCGCTATGACGGACCGATGACGGACGCATACCCAATGTGATAGCACCATCTGTCTCCCCGAGACTTCCGGGCAAAAATGACTTGCCCTGTCTTCGGAAGGGCTCGCCTGAACGCACCATCTCTTCCGCTGACCAGGCTCCGTAAGTCGTATGGATCCCTCACAGCCAACAAAGGACGTACCAAGCGTCATGCCGACAGGGCTTGAAGGTCGATTATTCTCGTCCTGCAAGGTCTTCTGGGAAAGGTCGGCCTGAGGAGCGTGCTTCGTACTGGTAGAGCAGGTGCTGCGGGTGTTATCCGACAGTGACGGACTGAGTGGTTGGGGGTGGGGCGGCGGTGAAGCCATCAGGGAGAATGAGTGATAGTCGGAGACACGGCAGAAGTCTGACCGCCTGGCGGCGTAATCGAGAGTCGGAGGATGGCTGCGAGGTGGTGGTCCTGAGGAAGGTGGTGGTTCGGTTGAGACAATGCCCACATCCCAAGCATAGCAGTTTGGTGGATCACGTGAACGTTCCTCGATAGGTAGCCAAGGCGAAGAATCACTTGCTTTCGAGGTTTTAGGATCCAAGCATTCAAAGATCAGCAGGACCGTGCTCCCTTTGACACGGACAACAATGCTAACCTGCTGCTCGTATTCTTGGCGCTGTGGTGCTCTCGTAGTGTCTCAACCGGCTACGACCTGTACGTCGAGTGAGGTCTGTCCCAAAGTGACCCAGCAACGTCGCTGGAGTGATGACGAGACTGAACGAACTCGGGTTCGACCATGTCTCGGATACTTCTCTGCGTACGCGTCGGTAAGTGAGCGTTGCAAGCATCATGTAGTGCCCGTTCGCAGTACTTAAGCGAAAGGTTTTTATGTTCAGCTCCGTACCTCAAAGAGCACATATCCCAGCTTTCCTGATTGCAACAGGGTGGCAACGTCAGCTTGAGTTAGATGGTACATTGGCGAAGAGGTGAGTGTTGGGGACAAAGCAGGACAAAGCAGACCCGGCTCTACAGACGCCCGTAGCAACCTCCTTTTCCCCCTTCCCCCTCGATATACTCAAACAACCCGCCAACCCACAAAGCCTGAGGAAGCTCTACGGCGAGACATGTCTGAAGCGAGCACAAGTGCTACACTACTGGATCCGACGAGGTCTTCGTCAGCTGCGCCAGCGACGATGCCCACGCGTTCGCTTCGTCCCCGACGCCAACGGGGCAGATCCGCTATGGCTTTCTCTGCTGTCTCCACCTCCCGTTTACGTTCTGAGAGCTTCGAGCTCTCGTTGTCTATCTTGTCAACTTACCACGAAGGACACCCCGCGCGGAGTACTACTCCAATTGGTCAAGTAACTAGCGAACCAGGAGCTTCCAGGGAGAGTGGAGGTGCGTCCGGAGAACGGATTGTCAACGCCTCCATCAAGAGAAGGCGTCCCCAATCTCCGGTAGCAGGTGGTAGCGGCAGGTCGAGGAGAAGACGGGACCGTGATGCAGGTGAGTAGCTTTTCGTTGTCGACTGGTCTTTGTATCGCCTTCCAATGTTTCCATCGATTCCTTACGTCCGCGGTCAAGTTTCGCTGCCATCCCCTGTCGTCGGATGTGCTCAGTCTTGTTTTCCAATTGCACATGCTCATAGGCTCGCACATCACCTGTCCGTATACGAAGGCTCCTCGCGTCGAAGACTCGAAGTGCGTCTCGCACGATCGTCGTGGCGAGGGACGCTTTTTCTGCTCGTACCACTTTCTCATGGCAATTGCTGGTATACAGCTATCACATAAATGCACGCAGCGCTAGAGTCCCCCAGTTCACCAGCGCGTGTTTTTCAGGTTCCATTTACCTCTGCTCAGCTGACGACTGTTGACACAGTACTAATCCTCTCTTTTTACAGATGTGACTCATGCTGGAGGAAGCAGCTCCGTTTGTACGACGACAAGCCTGTCGGCTTCACCAGGACCGAGCGCCGCGCCCAGGAGTGGACCGGGAGAGTCTGCATCGTACATCAGTCCTCCCGACTCCAAGCGTGAGACTCATTCCGCTACACTCGCCACCCTGAACTCCGACGCGCCGAGGATTCTATCCGATGACCCTGCTGAAGAATTCCGACAAATGGTTGACGAACACCTTGCAAGATCATCTGGCGCATCCGGCGCCGTTGACCACGCGCTCCATGGTCCTAGTATTGGAGTCGCTTCTGGCGCAGAATCCTACTATATCCCATCATCCCCCAGTCTCATCGAACCCTTTTTGCCTGGCAGTCTCGCACCGGCCGCTGATCCCAGCCGAGGATGTTCCTCGCCCTTGAGGCACGTCGACAGCCTCCTGGGGTCTTCACCGCGTTCGGGTTCTACAGGTCCGAAACGACAGATGAAACCATCCGACGCGGTGCCGATACAGGAGGGTGAGCCCCTGGCGGCCTACAGCTGTCCAATATGTTTCTCGCCTCCGTCGCATGCCACCATCACACCTTGCGGCCACGTGCTTTGTGGCGAGTGTCTCTTCACCGCCGTAAAGACGACCATACAGCGTGGCGCGTATACGCTGCCTCCCGGAGAGCGCATGATTGCAAGGTATGTTGATCTTCTTGTTGCCTGCAACGCCTGGACTCCGCTGACCTGACCATTTAACAGGTGCCCGGTGTGTAGAGCTCATATTCCCGGATGGGACGGGAAAGGCGGAGGCGTCATTGGGTTGAGACCACGCGCAGTATTCAGCCTGTAGATTCCGGCCTTGTTCGGACTTTGTGTAACGTATGCCAGGTCTGTGTCCAAGTTCTTCTTGCGCCTTAGCGTCGGTTCCAATTGCGTCTACCTAGGTAATACCGTTCCAACTTCCGCGCCGGCTCTTCCTCTGAATTCCGCCGTCATGCGCTCGCACCGCGGCACCGCCTTGCCATATCCTGGTCATATCCGAAGCACGATGTGAGCCACTGCGTTGTTCGGCCGTCTCCTCACACACTGCAGGGACCTTCTCGACGTTCGACTCGGACGGCCTGCGAACAGCATCCCGCGGCTGGTCTTCTGGTCCGGTAACCACAGCATCGCCCCGTACCCAGTCGCCTTCAAACCGGTCCTCGCTGGCGCGTAGTTCGAGGTCACTCTGCGTCCGTAGTAGGCACCGTCTGCTCAGTATGTTGGCGGCATCATGGGACAATCTGGGTTAGTCTCCGATCACTTGTCATGTCCCGTCACCTACCCGACGTCTTACTGAATCTCCGAAAGCGCGATGCGGAGCATGGGCAGTCGGCGAGCAGTCATGTCCGGCCCTTCGGTGTTGCTATGACTGTCTCTGTTGAAATGCATGAAGCCAGTGTTCGTCCCTTGCACTTGCAAGGGCGCTATGCCGTTTTTCGTGCTTGGTCTGCATCGGAAACGCGGGAGAAGCTTGACGGAATCAAGATGGATGTCCCAACAGACGCTTTTCGTGTCTGCCAAAGTTGAAAGGACATCATCATCATTGACGACTTCCTGATTGCAACAGTCGTCAAAGTCGCTGTCTGCGCGCCTGCGACCACCACGAAGAACCCTTCCCGAGCCTGCACTGCGCATGTCTAGTGTGTAGACCCCCCGTACTTTGCAGTATGGACCCGGGCCTTTCCCAAGTCCTTGTCATCGCCGTTCGTCTCAGCACTCACGTCTGCTGCGGTCGAACCTAATCTTGTTTTTCAGGCTTCCCCACCCGCGATCAGGCCCCAAACATGGCGCTTCCATCGACGGTGAATAACGGCTCAATGATGTCGAGCATATCACTGGCGGTTGGCACTTCCCGTGGCTGTGGTTCCGGCTCGACGACATGATGCACGCCTTCGGACCGACAACAGGCATGACGACCTTCTATGGCGACACATCATCGCCTCCCCGAACCTGTGCTCTGCGGTGGACTGAGGGGAGCCTAACGCTGACAGCTGCATGGCAGACAGGACGGGCTGCGAAGGGATTGCTGGACTCGCAACGACGTGGTGCGCTTGTCGCAGACGATGGAAACCAGAGGATAGAACTCAAATCGGGCGATCCGGACCTTGACAGTGCTGCGTGAGTATTTCTGTCAGGTTTGCTTCCCCTTCATGTGTCGAGGTTGGTGTTGACAATGGCCATTCCGAGGTACTCCCAGAATGTGTCGATATGCGATCACTCCGCTGCTCTGCACTGGGCATGACCCTCGAAGCTACCCGGCCGGTGGTCGTACTTGCCATTTCTGTCATAAGAGCAACCGATGCACTCAGCCGTCGTCCGACAGCCCTTCTCGACCTGGACGCACTCAAGAAGGCCGACCCACCACCGCTGTCTCGACTCGTTTCCTGACTCGGCTCAGCCGCAGACCGACAAGTGCGGACCGTCATCTTGATACCGGAGCTGCTGCTGCACTCCCCTTGGTGGCAGCAATACCTGTCCGTAGGGCTACAAACTCCGCTCGAACGCTCAAGGAAGACGAACACTAGAACGGAGCTCCGACTGCTGAATCGGACGAAACGTGTGCGAAGAGGTGCAGCGAATGCGTTCGCCCGTCAGGTACGCCATGGGGCGCCCAATCCTCCTTCGTACAATCCAATACCTGGAGCCCTATCGAGCGACGGAATGTCTTGCCATATAACCCCAACGTTGTTCGGTATCCATCTCGTGCAGGACAAGAATGCAATCTTCCCCATCGAGGGTCTCCCGAGGAGCTTCCGTCCTGACGTTCAGATCTTCCCCGCTTTCGCTTCGGGCAGTTCACTGATCCCGAACCTGGCCATCTCGTCTTCGAGGGATCTGCTCCGAAAGTTACACGCGGCTGTCGGTCTCATACGGGGACCGCAATGCATTGGACCAGGGGTGACTTTTACCGGGAACAGTGCCATTTCTGTCCGCATGCGCCGCTCAGGAAGCAGAGAAGCGATACGGCATCCCGCCCGCGGTCGCACGACGAACTCAGACTGTGTTCAGACTCCCCTCTACTCGAATGCCCGCTCCGACGAATCAACTTTCTCACGGTTCTTTTTCCTCCATCGCTACCCAGTGGGCTCCTCCATGGACATGCGTCTACACCTCTGTTGACCAGTGCAACCTCATTCCCTGGGACTTGCTCAGGTAAGTTGTCGGAGATCCATGTCCGTCAGTTACATTTTCTGACCAAGTTCGGGTTTGATAACCCTTCTGCAATGCCTTGGTTCCTCGCCGCCTTGAAGCAGCTATCAGCAGATATCCTGGATGCATAGGCGGTAGCATCATTTCTGAGGGGTTTGGGCCCTTGGGTGTGGATGATGTGTATATCTTGTCCATCAGTGCCGTTCGATGACCTCCACGATCAGGACACCGTAGCAGCAGCCAGTACCCTCCATCGTCCGGTCGCCTTCGGGCTACAGGCCTCCCTGTTCCCTCTCAATACCGAGCATATCATGTGGTGCTACCCCGGAGACACGGTCGACGGCAGTGAGAGGCTCAGTTCACTCGATGGTTCGTCGCCGTATGGTATCGAGGGAGCCATGGGAGATAAGCCGTTAGCATCAAGGTGAGCTGCCTTACCTTCTCTCGGAGTGCAGTGCTGCCACGCAGTCCCCAAGACTGCGTACTGCCAGGGACTATGCCTGCAGCTACGCCTCCAGATGCGGCTCATGTTGTTTACCAACGGCGCCCTGATGCTGCGTCTGAAGGGACCGCCTCCCTCCCGCCTGTTAGACGTTGACGTGAACGATGCGATGTCGCATGTCTCAACGGAGCTATACCGTATGTACCCTCATTCTTCTCATGCTCGACATTCTGACGACGCGGTTACCAGAGACGTCACTGTTCCGTGGACTGCGCGGATAAGATCAGCGTAGTTTCCCTCGCTCACCAACGTGTAACGGAGGACTGGTGGGCACTGGTGGGCAGCTCAGCGCTGCGGCTTATCTTAGCTTGCCGAAGTCGTGCCTTCACGTTCATGTCAAAGATCCGAAGCGGAGGATGGGCTTTCAGCGCAGCATCTGCGTTCAGGTGTTGTCGATTGCAGAGACCAGTGAGCTTGCACGTGTTCATGCATCGTCTCGTCGCTCAAGCCTCACCGCGATTCCCTACAGTGTTGGATGGTTCGCGATATACAACTACTGAGCGTCCATGCCCCACATTAAGGGGCGTCCCCAAGTCGTATCGGTTAGGCGTCTCCCACGCTTTCACAGCGGGACGTATTGACTTGTCATAGGTCGCTCCCCAAGGTCACCTGTCGGTATGCTGTTCCTGCGACAGGTACAACCGTCATCTCAAGTCCCAGGATCATCCTGAACATCCCTGCTTCTCTCTTCACGGCACAACACTCACCCTCGATATGTCTTGGCGGCATTTCGCCCGGTCTCCAGGTCGGCTCACGCTTGCTCACACTCCTCAACGCATCTGTCATGGCGGACATCGGGTCTACCCTTGGTCAGTCCGGCGCTCCGCTCCCAAGCATCACTGTGCTGAACCTGCGCGAGACCCGTGCGAGCCAACGAGGGTTCTCGGATGGCGGGCCCATCAGTCAATGTTCTCGTCACTCCGCTATGACATAGCCCGGAGAAAGCTATAGGTGCGCCGAAGACCTCATTGCACGTGCCAGTGATCTCGCTGATATCGAGTCGCAGATCATTGCTTGCCCCAGAACATACCCGTTCCATCCCTCCTCGGATTATGTATGCGCATACCTGTGATGGGAAGTGGCCAGTCCTGCTACTACGGGATGGCCTCATGCTGAAGACAAGACTTCGAGAACCATCGCAGGAGCCTCCACATGCTGGACTGGTTGCGGTGCTGATAGTGCTCCATGGCCTTCCCGCAGGGCAGTGCGGAGAGGTTACGAAGAATCCTCAATATGTTGGCATGGTCGCTGACCGCTCGAAGCCGCAGTTGGATGTCGAAGATGGCACAGACGCGCGTGAAGATTGCACAAAGCAGCTTCTCGATAGGATAGCCCGTACTGTTCACGGCTCGATGGCGACTGGTGGAATGAACGTCGCGTTCCTGGATTCCGACGGGGTCGTTGTCGTTGCAGTTAAATGCAACCTTCGGAGTGCACTGACTTAAGAATGCCGGTTGGTCGGATGTAAGGATCGTGCCTTACTTCCCGTGACGTTCCGGTCAAGATGTCCTGATCATGGAGAATTTCGTCAGCGAGGACTTCGTCGTCAAAATCAGAGTGTTCTTGATCGCCTTGAGGTTCCTTCTTCATTCACTCTTTGATATCTCTCCGCCGACGATCCCGTGTTGTCCGCCTGTGCGCCGTATGGACTGCGGAGCTACTCTAGGCGACGCAGGTATGTGTTATCCGTTCTCTCCCTGCAAGCAGTAGCTTACGCTTGTATCAGTGGTTATAATGCCTGTTTACCAGGCCATAGGCGATCCAGGTTTCCTGGATGCAGTCTACCTCAAACATCAACGATCCTTCATACCACCGTCATCAGACCCGTATGATCGTGGTCACGGGAGAAGTAATCACATCTCCGCATTCCGAGAAATCATGAGCGATGCTCCCCCGAACGGATACCAAGCATGATAGCCTTTGTGATTCGGATGCGCGGGGCCGCGCTCAAGCGGCGCCTGCGCTGGAGCTCGAGTGGAATGGGGAGGGTCGCTTTCATTCTCCATGTTTTTCACCGGTATGATCCTCTAGTCTCCGTAGGTCAAATTTTTAACTTCAGGGTCTGTACAGATGCATCGGATCCAACTGATGGAAGTTGCGACGTGGTCGCAGCTTGAACCAGCATTCTCGGAGGTCTGCGGAAGCAGAGTGGAGGCACCGCGCCTGGCAGCCCGTCCGCCCAACCTGTGCGGCGCATGGAGCGCCCATCACCTTGGTCCCGGCGGCGACCCAACCCTTTCGAAAGTGTCGCACAGTCAATCAAGACTGAAGGCGGATCAAAGCTTCGCGTTACTTATCGGCGCTGCGTACGGATTGCCGCCGACTATCTGTCGCACAGAATATTGGAAACAATGATTGGCCTGACAGATTTTGCTGCTCTCATCTTCACCGCGGGCGAGAGAGAACTGAGTTTTGGATACAGAGACAAAGGTTCGCATCCATTGCTTGCGATTGTGAGAAGACAGTGCTGATTCTTCCGCGACGCTGCACGAGAAGGAGTAGTTTAGACACCAGGAGAGTCAGGAGATGTACGGCAGCGTCGTCTTGATGGGATGATGCTGGCGTTGATACCATCACCAGTCGTTGGAGTGTGGAGGGGCCCTGGTCTGGCGAGGCCGCAGTTCGACCGACCGCTGCTGACTATATCTCCTCCATGTCCCGCCGCCTTGTATACGCTCACCGCAGAGAGCGAGTTGGTGGGCTCAGGGCTGACAGGAGTTGGGTGCCGCATTGATACCCTGTTTTCGCGATACTGTACCTCAGCGGCCTGCAAAGTGGCCCCAAAGGCAACTGCAGCCGGGGGCTGCAGCGGCGCGGCGTTGTATACTCGAAGGCGGTGGGCTCGGCGCGGACACAATATCACTTCGCAACAATCTGCCAAACGAAGACGTGGGCGAATCGGCTTCCTGGCAAGCCTGCCATACTTTGCGCCCCAAATGGTAAGTGTGATGTGATGGCGTCGCGAGCGAGGGACCGTGTCAACTTCGCGCTGGCAAGTAGACGATATGTCAACATTCTGACACACGTCGCTAAGGCTTCTCCCGTAAACCTCTTCAAGCATTTCCCATGATTGATCTCGCAGACCACATCTTACAAACGACCCCATGAATCTGGGCAGTGCAACACCAAGTTGCTGGCCGACCATCAACTTTCTCTCCGAGAAGTCGAAGATGCGCTCCCACAGAGTCTAGCACAAAACCGTCGGTCCACTCTTCCATCCTACCAACTTCTTCATCTCCGCTTCACACCGTTCCCCCTCCTCCCTCTCCGCTTCCCCCTTCTTCACGCAATCTCACGACCTCGGCCCTCCAGGAACCCCCTTCCAACATGCTAACTGACGACTTACCTTGGCCGGAGCTCGGTAACGTGTCGCGCGGCGCCACCAGGGGAAACCAAGGCCAGAAGGGTTTCCTTGGTCCTCCTGACAGTGAAGGGCGATGCCTCCTCCAACTCCGCGTTCAGCCAGGTGTACTGGCCGTGCGGCTTAATCGGCAGGCTAGCGATTGGTATCGCACGCTGGACAATGAGGTGAATCGCGCACTCAAGCTCACGAAGACTTACTGGCGGAAAGCCCGTCGCCGGCAAGACTACGACGCGCGCGCCGATCAGGACCATATGGAGCTGCACGAGTGGCTGCAGCAGCTCAAAGACAAGGTCATGTCTCATCTGGAGGTGCTCATGCAGAAGGGGGAGATCCAGGGCCCGCCGTATCTCATGCCCGACAACGTCGAGCTCACGTTTCTCCGCAAGTTCATCGAGCGGCAGGCGGCCGGCATTCCCCACAACCCGAGGCTACGACGCGCTCTTGGCCAGAATCGTGCCACTGGCGTCGACTCGCAATACTCATCCAAGATATCTGTTGGCTCCTCTCCCTCCATCTCCCTAGCCGGTTGCATTGGCTTCTCTGACAGACGTACGTGAAACGCTTTCTACTCGTTCCGGATGATGTTCACCTCCTGATGCAGAAGAGTCAAACGAGGACGATGCGACAGCCAACGACGGCGCCGAGCCGGGCACGTCACATTCACTGCTCAACGAAGTAAACTTGAACCGTACGTGATCTGAAACACTTTGACCTGCTCCGATATTGATCGCACCTCCTCCATCATTCAAACAGGACGAAACTTAGCGAGCGCAAGGGCGGCGTTCTCGCGTGCTCAGAGAGACACACAGGAGGCCTTCTCGCGTTACACTGCGTGTGTGGACGCAGAGACACAAGCTCGGCAACAGCTCAGTATGTTAGAAGAGCGCCGGGACGCACTGAGTACGCACACCGGCAGCCGCTGCAGAGTCGTCGCCTCCTAACCTTTTACTAGTGGCATCACTGGCGGAGAGCTTCCGCGCCGACTACATGGATTGTGCGTTCAGGTGGCTCTGCGCGCGTAGTTCAGCTCATCTTGACACTGTCCCTAGCACCCAGTGGGTCTGTGAAACAATCCCCGCATGGCGACGATATCCAAAACACTCTCGAGCGATCCGACTCTCGCGCAAGTACATCGCAATCGCATGACGAAGTAATGAATACCATGTACGCCACAGTCTCCCGTATATGTGCGATGCGGGAACTGAGAGACGGGAACAGACCCAGCAACCATGTGACCTTGCAGGACAACGTCGCGGCATGGAAGACTATGAGGGAGATGCAATGGCCCCACGGCGATGCTATGGCTGTCCCCGATGTCTCTCGAGGACACCACGAATTGAGCTCAGTTGATCAGGTACGGTGTGTACGCGTGTGGTAACCATTTATCACTGAATCTCGTCACCCGCTATCTTTAGACCTTCTCACCAGCAGCGCGGGCCCAGGAAATGCAGATGAACGCCTTGGGTCAGATGGAGCGTAAGCATCCGCGGAGCTGGGAGGAGCTGCAAAGTACGGGTCCTAAGTCTGTCGTTCGTGCGTGCCCTGGCTGACTTGACTTATGTGTTCCAGACCAGACCGCGTTCGAAGTGAGTGATTCAAGACTGTGCGTAAAAGTATTATGGTGTGACCGTCTATGATGACGCTCAAGGATATGTCTTCCCTGCCACCGCGAAAACGCCATCAGATATCCGGCACAGACTTCCTGGCAACTTCTCGCTCGGTATGCTCCTCAATGAGGCAATCCGCGATGACGGCGCCGGGACAGGCGGCGATGCATCAGAGTGTCGCCGTCTTGACCGGCGCACCGCCGAACGCGGAGCTGAGCGGTATGGCCTTATGACTCGGCAACCAGCGGTACTGAATCCCGACGTTCATGTACGTTCTCCGTCTCATCTGCCGTCTCGAACTCTGCGGATATGCTCATGCCGCTCACTCCGCAGTTACACTATGCGTTTCATCTAATGCGCCCGCACTCCCTCCCTCGCCTCCTATGCAGCCACCACCTTATGCACCGGTGCACTCGGACGTTCGCGCTCTTTATCCATAAGGCTATTCCATGTTGTGCCTCTTTCCCGCTACGTCCCGCCCGCCATGCCCGTATTGCTCTGACATATCTTTATGCTGTCGAGACACCGGACTCTTTTTACCCGTCCCAGATATCCTGCATCCATATCCACATCCACATCCACATCCTAATCCTTCATCTGTAGATATTTGCATCTGTACAACGACCCTGCGCAAGCTGTTTTGTTCGGTGACTCGTGAGGCTCTCGGCCGTTCTCAGACTGGACCATGACACTTCCAATGTAGATTGTATCATCCCTGTCGTTTGCTGCAATCTTATGTTGTGCTACTAGTAACATTCTCACATTTTGCACGTCTTCATTCCTCCGTTGATACGTTGTTAGTTGCGCAACGGACTCACCTTCCGGTCGAACCCTCGAGGGTAGGATGATGCTTCGTATTTTAACATATGTGAGAACGTCCCGCCAACGTACTTATTGAGCGTTACCAGGCACATGCCTCGGAGCGATGCGCTCTTCTAACGGTACGTAGCTGTGCTTCTTCTAGGATAAGTTGCAGCTTGCTCTCGGGGACGCACAGGGCACTAGGCTCACAATGCTGAGGCCTCGTGAGGCCTCCGTTCAAGTTCGCTGAAGCCCGCATCCCTTCGTGGAGTGACTGAGCGACACTATCAGCTTGCTGGCGGCGTCGCCCTCCATCCGCCCATCGATCACCTTCCGCGTTCGCTCTCTGTCGTGATGCACTCTCGTGAATCAGTGCGTGGCCATCCGAGGAAGCGGCGCTGGCTCAGTCAGTAGAAATCCGCCTCGCCCAACCTCGCCTCTATCTCTGTGTACCTCAGATCTACGAGGCGCTCAGTATTGACAATGAGACGGTAAGTGCACATCGATCATATCTCGATGATTGTCTCCTCATACTCCTTCCTTGGATAGCTCGTAGACGAGGAGCGCCGGATAACAGGGATTCTCGTCGGCTTTCGCGCGGCCATGTTTCGGTTCCTCGCGAGACCTTGCTGCCTTTACATAGGAAGCTATGGTCATCCGTAAAAGCGCAAGGTACTTCTCGGACTGCAACGAAACCAAGCTAATGAGCTAATGCGCAGCGCGACCAGAGTGCACCCACAGAATGCCATCGAGATCAGCGCATGCGTCTATGGAGGTCCACAACTCTGACGTCAAACGTTCTGGAAAGTCAGGAACAATTCGTGAAGCAGTCCCTCGCCGGGCAATCCGGTTCCCTTGATCTACGAAGACCCACCTGGGCGCCGCAGCTGCCCATACTCGGGAATTCTCTCCTTCTCGGCTCCTCGGAGGCTTTGACCGCGAGAAGGAAGGAAGCTCCGGATCGCTTTGTGCGGCGTCGCATGAGCGAGACTCAAGCGAAAGTATATGCCAGACGAGCAATCAGTCAAAGTAAGTTCGCATGCTCATGTCGAAGATTGAAGCTTACAACGCGAGGTGTCGGTCGCTGGCTTTCCCCGACCACTGTCTATTCGATGCGGGCAGGCTGCGGCGCATGTAGCTCTCATATCAAGCTGACGACATGAGTGGTCAGTGCTGCCGGCGTTTTGCCGAGTGGTCTGGAGGTCCTCGAGGCTGAGCGGCTGTGTCTCACGTAAGCCAATCGTACCTCGAGGATACCACTTTAGGACAATCTCAAGTACTCGTGTTAACGGCGTGTTCGTGGTGTCTGCAGAGCATTTCATGGCTCGCCCCAAGGTCAGTGACTCCCCCCGCTCTCTCCTGTGCCTATGGCTGTTCATCGTCCTCTCGCCGACCCCAGCATGAAATTTTCCCTGCGCTGCGCCTCTCGCATTCGTGGACGCTTTGCCCGCTTTCGTCCCGGAACACAGCCCCTTGCAACTTAATTCCGGGCTTTCGAGCAGCTTTTGCGCCGGAGGGGACCTTCATAATAGCTGGACGACAATATGCTTGGGCATATCCATGGGGCCGCCTGGTCATAGCCGGAACCTTAGCTTTGCTTTTCGCGTGAGTACCACGTGCGCATGGCACAGACGCATTCATATCCGACTCTTTCACTTTGTCCAGGACCTGACATATAAGCATCAGGCGCGCAGGGTACGCCAACAATTGGCCTTTCCCTCTCTCCCTCCCCCCCTTCCCGCCTTTGAGTCATGGCTTCACGACGTGGTCGCTTCCGAAGTATGTCTTTTCACGCTTCTTGTTCGTCGTGCGTCGGACATTGACACCTTCTAGCTAAACTCTGCCGGAATTTCGCGCTCGGAAACTGTCCGCAGGGCGAGAAGTGCAACTACATCCATGCCTCTCCGGAATCAATCCAGACGAACAGTATCGGACCGTTACTTCAGACATCGGTCAGACCTTGGTCTATATCTCTTCCTTGAATGCATGGCTGACGGAAGCATCGACGTTCGACAGACCAGTCAGAGAAGCCAGGATGGCCCTCTATCTGCTATGACCCTCTCTCCTTCGCTTTGGCCAACGCTCTCTCCTGCGACCAACACGAGTTCCGAGCAGCCGACCTACAACTGGAGCAACTCTTCGAATGCGGGGCTTCCTTCGTCCCGGATCAAGTATCGTCCATTGTCCTGGCGCACTACGCTTTGCAGGCACTTCCTCAAGAACCGTGGTTGGTGTCCGCTAGGTGACGCATGCAACTAGTAAGTGCCACGACACCACCGTCGTCGAAGCTACTCACAGCCGTGCCTAACAGCATCCACGATCTCACGCTGGCGGAGTACGCGAAGAACGATGTGCGCTTACATGGTCGCCGTGGAGAGCGCGGCAAGGCAGGTAGCAAGCACAGTCACTGTTGGGCGTACGTCCAGGGTTTGTGCCACGTACAGGATTGCCAGTACCTGCACCCTGCTGCAGCCAACATGTGTGAGTGTATCCCACCGTCCTATCCGATAAGTCCCTTGGGTGATTGACCTACTCATCGTGCAGTTTTTGCTCACACTCCGTGTCTCGCTTGGCCGAACTGTCGTCGGGGTCCGCTCTGTCCGTTTAAGCACCCCGAACCGTACATCTCGAACTCTCCCACGACGTCCCCGGCCGCTCTCCCTGCGATGCTGCAGTCAAATCTTCCCAGTCACGCCGACGCGGTCCCTCGTGGGGCGATGCAATACCAGGGTATGTTTTACTTCAACGTGCCCTCACAGGCTCCTCCGTCTCTCCCTCCTCCACCTCGTCTTCCACCGCCCCAGCAAGCTCCCACCATGCCGCCGCCGCAACCGCCTGTCATCTTCACAAACCCTTGGGAGGGATGGCAGATGCAGATACCCTACACGCCTGCGGCGATGACATACACTCCTGTTGCCGTAACCGCTCCGGCATGGCCGACTATAGGCTTCAACGAGTCTAGCAACCCTCCGAACGTTCTGCCTCACTTCTCCCTATCCACATACGAAGATCCAGCTCTACCGCAGCCGACAGCGCCGGGATACGAAGATCCCGTTCCCCGGCAGGCGTACATGTCAAATTACACGTATCACCCGATCCCCGTCGAGGAAGCTCCGAAGCCGCGGTCGTTCTCGACGCCGAACGAAGAATTCCCATACGTGCCACCGAAGGAGCAGCGGAACAGGCACGCGAAGCGAGTAAGCGTGTCGCTGCAGAACAAGGAGGCGATGGACGCGCTCGGACTCGACAGCAGCTCGCACGGGAGGTTGCCGTGGCAGACACATTCCGATCGTCTCGCACGCAGGGTGAGTGCTTCAATGTGAAGCCTCGCTTCAGTCGTCATTCTTTTTGCTGACGGTGTATGCTCTACGCAGAGTTGGGCGCCGTCATCATCGTCAATCCGCGCCGCCCAGGCGACGCCGCCGCCCGTCATGTACGGGTTGTAGGCCGCGCTCACCCCTCTACCCTTATCTGTTCATTTTGATCATGGGCTTTCGCGGGCGCGCTCGGATCCAGGAAGGCCGGACCATCTGTTTCATTCATCGGATACTGCTCGACTTCTGAATCGGATACCATAGTACTGTTTACCCCCGCTCACCTGATACACGACCTTCACCGTTCTCGCATTCTCCTTCATCTTTCCTCTTTTCCATCTTCCCATTCCTTCGTTTTGGGTTATGTTACGAACCTCGCTCATTTCACGCACAAGCTCCTGTCTCGGGAACATCATTCCTCACTCACTGGCCTGGACTCGCACGTCGCGGTTGTACTATCCTCACTGTTGTAATCCCTGTACAACTCTGTACCGCTGTCGCATTCATACCATCATAATGATACCTCGTGTACCCTTTATCGTCCATTGCGTCGCTAACTGATAGCAGCTCCCGGAATACCCGGTTCCTTATGTTGAGTAGGATCGATGGATCCTGCCTCCGCGAGTCGCGAGAGTTCCTCGCGGTCCGTGTGGCCGGGGCACAAGGTTAACGTTTCATCTGGAACAATTGAGCGAAAGCGTTGCGAGCGGTTCGAGTTACCATATAAGACTCCTTCAAAGACTCACTATGCATGTCATCGGGTGAACGCTCCGAGTTGACGTATGATGCAGTGGTGAGCTGGTAAGTTCTCAACCTTTATTGTATGTCATCAGTGTCGCACTCTCTGCTATATCCAGGTAAGACAGAAATACTCGGGCAAACCTTCAAGAAGCGGGGTCGACCACGTACTCACAGTGTTGCCAGTGTTCCGGGCGGCGGCTAGTATAGCGCTCTGCGTCCGTCTATACCGGAGATCAAAGCGACTGTCATACAGTTCCGTCTGAAGGTGTATGTACCCATTCTCACTGCGTCGCCTTGAAAGTGAGGCTAGTCGACTCTCGCCTTGCTGGCGTCAAGTACCGACAGGCGATACTAGGTTTAGAGCAGGCCTCCTCGAAGATTGACTGCGTTCAAGGCTTCTCGCCCAAGACTGCTCCTACGTACCACACAGGATGACTAGCACTCTGAACGCTACAGCACCGTCGTGAGTATCCGATGTGATTTCCTGAAGTACATAGCAGCGATCTCGCCCGCAATACAGCCTCCTTCGCCTCAACTCGGACGTCCTCTTTCAAATCCTACAGGAATTACGACCTCGCCGGCAGTTACGGGCTTTATCGGAGAGCTGCCAATATGTCCGGTTGCTCACCATGCCAGTGCTTTTCCGCAAATGCAGAGTGCGAAGGGGTATGCCTATAACATCAAGGTTCCTCCCAACTTCGTTGTGGCCTCATGTTCAGTGCGTATCAGCAACCGATCGTGTTAGCATGACAAGACGCTCACTCCATGACACTTAGAAGTCTCCTGCTTGTCGACGCATGTCCTTCTAGGCACCCGAAGGAATCAAAGTACCGAACCGACAACTACGTCTACTCCCTACGATACAGCGATGATCCTCTGCTCTGTGGCGCCCTCGACGCCGAGGTGCTGAAGAGATCGTTACCCGCGATGCCCCGACTGAACTCCATCTCCGTCTCGCTCCCATGCAGAGAGGTGCATGGTATACGAGGCGACGTCGCTGCGGCTCTGCTTTCAGCGCCTCAGGTCCGCGACGTGTACATCTCGTTGTTTCTCTTCTGTCCTCGGCAATCTATGTCCGACGACTCGCTCCATGCTATCCCGCCGTTCACATTTTTCAAATACAGGAAAAATCCGTTTCACGTACCGCCCAGAGCACATCCGTCCGAGGTTGAGGCCGTACGTATGGTGGTAAGCAAGGTGCATGCAAGCCTGGAGGTGCTCAAGCTCCCGATGGAAACGATGCCTCTCGATGTCATGTTCGGGCTCTGCTGGCCTCAACTGCACCACCTCAACCTTCACGGAGACTCTCCACCTCAATACCCCATCCCGCTCATTGCCGTAATCTGTCGGATGCCGCAGTCGCGCATTCTCACCCTCGAGCTCACCATTCTCCCGAACATGAGCAGGCAGTGCATATGGCCCCCCAACTGGACCGTAGATGACGCGCTGCCGCAAATCGACGAACTGACCGTGGCGCACCCGCATCCCGAAGACCTTCTCTACACCCATCTTCCCAGCTCCATTCGCCGGCTCTCTCTGTGCTGCGCGCCGTGCTGCGCGCTGCAGCTGTGGTTTCCAGACGACTACAGGCGGTGGAAGTCGCCCCTCCCCTCTGCATCCGAGCTCCTTCGCATCCTATCCGGGTCGACGCTCCCACATCTCACCCACCTCGGCGTCGACTTCAACCCCGATGGGCGCGAGGAAGAGCTCATGCAGCACTTGTCCGACGCTCACCCCCACCTAAGTTCAATCGAACTGCACCGCGTGGGAGAGACCCCGCTCGCCTGGCCGGAGGGTATGCCCACAGTGGTAAGTGTGCGTTCTCTGCACCTGCGGCGCTGCACTGACCCCCAGGACCACTGGCAGAGCTTCATCACCCGCGCACTGTCGCAGCTCCGTCGCCTGCACAACGTTCGCTTGAACCTAAACGTCAGCTACAGCGGCGGGCCCTACGATGACCGTGAATACCTACCGTGGCTGGGTGCACGGTCGCTGGAGACAGCGGAGAAGATCGGTCCCATGTTGGGTCCGTCTGTCACGCTCCTTTCTCTCTTGGCACCGACGTCGACTGGTGCAGAGTGGATTGAGTACCGCGTCTCGGCCACGGAGACTTCGGAGCGTATGGTCTCCGAAACCACTCATGCGAACGTACGTCGATCGAAAGCGTTCCCTGGCATGGTAAGATGAGCTGACAGATACATAGACGTTCCATTTCTAGCCTGAAGCCTCAACATTGCGTACATGTACTGCTCGCCAATGAGCCCCACTGACGAGACCCTGAGACGACTATGCTTACCATAGTGTCTCCCGCCGTGTCTTGTAAATCCCGCGCGGTCTCACGAACACGCCAATTCACACCGTTTGTAGTCGGTTCGCAGCAAAGAGAGCAGAGATCCACGAGGGCCAATGAATACAAACGAGCCACGACGACGATACACAGTACACGAACGTACAAATCCAGGACCACAAACGAGAAGAGATGTGAGACGTCAACTACAGGATATAGCGCGCCATCGCCCGACCCCCGAAATCCGGATAAGAGTCACGGTCGGTACGGCGATGGCGCTGAAGTGAGTGAGGTGAGCAGATGTGAGGAGACGGGAGACGGCGTATATGAGGAGACGGATGTGCGAGCAGAGCGATGCGAGAGCAGGATGGATGGATTGCGAGGACGAGAGATGTATGTATGTAGGAGGAGAGAATTGTAAGATGCGACGAGATACTGTGCGGGAGATATCCAGGAAGGAGCCGCGAGGCCCGAGTTCCCCATGTCCGACTCCGTGGTCAGGTCGAGCCAGGCCACACACGCTCACCCAAGCGCATGGCTGAGCGTGACCGACCCCGGGACGAGGTGCGAGCGCACAAACTGCGCGAGCTCCGGGTTCGGGAACATGCCTATGCCGCCTGACGAGAACGGCGCCACGGGTACTGGGACTGGGACCGGAACCGGGTCTATGGGTGGCGGTACGGGTACGTACGCGTCCGCACTTGGGGCGGGCGATGGACTCGGAGGAGCGAAGAACGGCGCGCACCCGGGCGACTGGAGACACTGCAGGAACGTGGCGTGCCACGCGCACCCCGTCGGGCTAGGCGAACCAAGCGATGACAACGACGACGACGCCGATGAGATGCTGAGGTCCGGCGAGGGGGTGTGCGCGGGATAGTCCTGCATCGGCGAGAGCACGGCAGGGGAGTACGAAGCGACGGAAGTGGGCGCTGGGGATGGCGAGGGCGACATGGACTCGGCTCTGAGCGCGGGGTCGAGCCAGGACAAACACTCTTGTTGCTGGCCATACGCCTGCTCCATCTGCGGGACGACGCTCGCGGTCATCCCGAACGTCGTCGCGGTCGGGACAGGCATCTGCACCTGCACCTGCACGTCTACCTGCATTGCGCTGTCATATCCAACAGCCATGCCCATCTCCATGCCTGCGGTCACCTGCATCCCGGGCTGCTGAAAGGGCAACTCCGGAGAGGGCGAGAAGTACTCCGAAGGCGGGCTCGAATGTGACGACCATGGCTGCGACACGAAGCGCATCGCAGCCGGGAGAGGCGGGCGCGCAGGGGCCGCCCAGTCCGCGCGACGCTGCTTGTCGACCGGGGTCCCGCGGCCCATGAACGGCACGCCGTTCCGACCGGTCTGCTCGGGGACCGCTTCGAGCGCGTAGACACGAATGGAAGAGAGCCGGGGAAGCTTGGGCGTGTCAGGGCCATGAGACCCGAACGGCGTGCTAGCTGTCCCGTCAAGAGCGACAAGCGCGTCGTATGTCGGCGCATCGCTGTCCGAATCCGAGTCCAACAGCATATCGTCGTCGTCGTCGTCGTCGTCATCTTCGTCCGAGTCCCAGTCACTCGAGTAGCCTACGTCCATGTCGACATCGGCGTCCAGGCGTTCCTGAGTGCACGTCGAAGGCGTGTAGAGCTGGAACTCTGCCTGCGGCGCAGCTTGCACTGGTTTGGGGTCCGCGGCTTTGTCAGCGGGCGTCTGTCGACACGAGGCTTCTGCACGCAACACAGCATCGAAGACTTCGCGGTAGACGTCCTTCCTGTGGAACAGGGTCGGACGGTCAGCTGAGAACGTCACAACGGCGAATGCAGGCACACAAAATTGTGAGCCGTAGAGCGTGTCTGCTCCCAGGATATGCCATAGGCAAACAACTGGGACAGGGCATGACAGAGAAGGAAGAAACAAGACGCACAGGTACTCGACTCGCTCCTGGCATGCGAGCTTCCACAGACTTTGGTCCGTTGTATCCGGTCTGCGGTCACGAGAAGGGTGGGGGAGGCGATAGAGCGTAGTAATCGTAGGAGCTACCGGATCTTCGGGCTCTGCGAGGTCCAAAGCGCATGCTCTCGATGCACTGACGTCGGGAGGAGTAACGTCCGTGCTGACCTCCTCCGAAGGCGCAGCAGCTTGCAGACGCAGTGCGAGTGGACGCTCAGAAGCGGCCTTCTCGTCAGCCCGAGAGTTGTGGGTGGCATCCGTCGGACTGCGTCGCGCTCAATCGCCGGTAACCACGATGACAACCAAACGGAACTCACCTGGGGGAGCTTGACTGCGGGTTGCAGGTCGCGATGGACGATTGAGGGGTCAGCAGGCGGCCCTCCTACGCAGCAGTGCGCTCAGACTCAAACAGACATCACACCGGACAGGCACGAATTCACTCACAGTACTCGCACGATGGAGACGTTCCCGGCTTCCCGACCAATCCTCGATCTTACGTCCCGACGATGCATCGACGGCGGGATTCTCCTTGCCAGGACGAGAGGTGAGCAGTCGCTGCCGCTTAGCATATCGAAGCTGCCGCGGGGTCTGAACCTCGTCGTCTGCGTCTGATGGACGGGGAACGAGTTCATATGCCGGGCGTGCAGGGCGATCGCCGTGATCAGGCGAGTTGGGCGACCGTTTGCGCTTGGTGCCTGCTCGGATCGACAAGGACGGGGACGCTTGTGAAGCAGATGCGGGTGCTTTCTTCCGCGAAAGGGTTCGTGTTCTGGAAGAAGAGGGGGCTGTGCTCGCAGCGGAAGTCTTGTGGGCAGGGACGAGGGCAGGCTGGGTGGCAGCGAGTGGGAGATCGGCGCCACGGCTGCGGGAGAGGGTGCGGCGAGTTACGGCAGTCTGTGTGTGGGTAAGGACGCAGGAAGGACGGGGAAGGTTCGTCTGACGGCGCACGCGGATGCGAGGAGAGCGCCTGGGGCCGTCGACAGGCGTTGGGTGCATGACGAGCGCCATGATGTGCGGAGGAGGCCTCGAGTGGGCGATGTCGGGGCTGGGGCGTTGCTGGCTTGCCGGGGACAGGCTCGGGCACACGCAGCTGTGGGGAAGCCATGGCGATGGACACGGTGAGTACGGCAGCGACGGGGCGAGAGAGGAAAGGATGTTACATTGGATATATTGGGCGTGGGCGGGGCGGGCGTGTTTGAAGTGGCCCTATTGAGATGGCACGGAAGGGCCGAGAGGATGGAGACGGAAGCGGACGAATTAGAGTGTCAGTTCGAGATCGGATATCGATGATGCTCGTTCCGACAATGGGGGGAAGCTGCAGTCAGGAGGCAACAATTTCCATCTCTGCGCCCGCACACACGCCACGTAAGCCCCCGCACGCGCGCTTGCCCACTCCGAGCCCGGCCCTAAACATGCACGTGTTCGCGCACGGACCATCTCTAGCACGAATGGGGTTTACGAGCGTACTTGCGCCGAATTCACTGTCAGACCGTGTCCGCAGAGAACCCAGGAGGAGCATCCTCGTGCGCTCGAGAACGGGTTGCGCGAGCGCGGCGATCGCAACCACGATCTCGCCCGCCTGCCGGTAAGCCACATCTCCACCATCCACCTGCTCGTTATGGAAAGCGCTGTAGAAACGCTGACACTCCTATTCATCAAGATCTCTCTCGGTTATAAGTATTGTGTCGCTCGAGGACCGAATCCACTACCTGTATCGGCATCTTGTTCCTAATCCGAGACATCGTTCGCTCTCCGGGACTTGTAAGGAATTGCCTGGAACTGCCCGACCCTTCCGCGCCGCGACACAACTCGTCTGCGCGTACACCGGGCCAGCATACCCGCGGCCCATGATCCACCCTTCATTGAACTGCGCCAACCCCATGGTACTCCCTTGGGCTCTGCCAGCGGCCGATCCAGCGTGTCAGCGTGACCGGTTATTCTCCGTGAGTACGTACCTGACTCGGTGTCTGGTACCAGCCCGGTCTAGCTCGCCATTTTTGACATTTATCGCATCCGCAGCCACGACTCCCTCATTCAGCCGTTCTGCACTCAATGGAGTCCAGTCTCTGATCGAACACGCAGCGCGCTCCGAGCCCGTCATACTCGACGCTCAACGCTGACACTCATCCAAGTCCGGATAGTACGTGCCTGATGGAATGGAGATTCGAGAGGTGCGCGAAAGCTAATCCATATTCGGTGGTTTGCATTGCTTATGCGAGTCTCTGGTACTCCCCCTGGACATGAGCAAGCAGGCCTTCTGCGCCGACCCCAGCGCCCCAGGCTCTCCACCGAACCTGTTGCTTCAGTCTGCCAGTGTGCTGGAGTCCCACACGGCTTGCAATGGCCCAGTCTCGGGGTCATGGCGCTCGTCCTGCCATCGGGAAACTCGAAGCTCGAAGGGTGCCATGCCAGCCTGCGCTCACCCGCGGCGACGTGATACTGTTCGCAGCATCCCGGATGAGCACGCATGTCAAAACCTCGACGCCTGATCAAACATTCTCCGGGGGGCGACAGTCTCCTCTGGCTGTGCGAAGGTCGACGGTGGATCATAGCAGGTACGTAAGTGCACACGATCAGCGTTGACCTTGCTAAGTTGCTTCCTCTGTGCTTCCTCTGATCATCCATCACCAGACACTGCATGCTGGCTACTTCTTTTAGACGTCGCAACATGCTGGCGCCGCGCGACGGCGTGGTCGTATGCTGCTTCCACTCGAGTACGAGGCCGACTCAGCGGCCAGCTTCTGTCATGTGGCGCAGGGCGTGCGAGTACCATCGAAGCGCAACGATGTGGGCCAGCGGCACTGCATGAACGCGCCTCCGTGTCGGAAGAGACGGATATACGTACCCTCTCTACCTCGCCTGGATGGAAGTCGTGGTGTTTAGTTTTCGGGGGTGTCAAGAGCAAGCCCGACCATCGTCGAGGGCATGTGCGGTACGTCCACGCACCTCTTCTGTGCCTGTGCCCTGACACTGATAGAACGATATACCTGCCCGTCATCCCGGCAGCTCGTGCCCAGGTGATGATGGAAACAACGATTGCCTACCTCGTCACGTCCATAGCGCCATGCAGTCCACCCTCACAAGTGTCACCCGACGCAGCACCCATTTTCTGCCAGCTCCTGTGCCTTCCCCACGCCGTGTGAGCATCGCCGAAGCTCTTCCAAATCACCGAACTCGAAGCCGCAGCGTGCCATGTAATCGCGCGTTCGTACCACGCCCGCTCGTGCGATCGGTTTGGATCTTGACTCGCGGATGTCAATGGCTCTGTTGATGGTGCAGTATGAAGACGAAGACCGTCTCCCGTCAGATCTCCCATCTTGCTGCCTCCCGTCTCGCCGCCCAAATGCACGAGTTTCCGCTGGTCAGACGGGGACGACCCGCAGGTCGTCTCCGCACTCTCCTCTTGTCCGCTCGAGACCCGGATCGATTCGCGAGTCTTCTACGGGTAGTCCGGCGCCACCTCCAGCCTTACTCGCGAAACTTGACGTGCAGCGAGTTCACTGCACCTCCTTGGCCTGCGCAACGCTTCAGTACCGCTCAGTCCATGCAAGCGACGTTGCCCCACATGGTGTCACTCGGGTTCCTAGACGCGTCAAGCAGGATCAGACGTCGCCGCCTCCAGTGACGGAGCGGGCGATTCGTCCTGGCGGCCGCGGCGCCCGGACGAACGCCGCATGCGCTTGCGACCGGGCTTTGGTTTCGGAAGCAAGGAGCTGCGCTAGCGACGGTATAGCGCAGCGGTCTGCGCGGCTTGCAGTATGGCCGCGTTTGCGAAGGGGCGTCCTGTATGTTTACATACCTGCCTCATGATGCATGACATCCCACGTTGACGTGTCTGTCAGCTCTCGGCTCTAGGTTGAGAGACATGCCGACCGCCCATCTATGCAGTGGCGTCGGGATGCAGTGCAGTCAGAGTCAGCAGCCACCGTTCGCAACGCTTGGTCTTCTCTTACCCAATTGCCAGATCCCCAGGTGCGTCTTACCTTCTGAGTCGTCGTAACATATGTGCTAATGTCTCCCCGGGAGCGGCTCTCAGTACGATGCGAAGCTCGGAAGGACTGGTCTTCCTGCTTCACGATAAACCAGGACCCTACCCTGCGACCGGTTTCCTTATCGCACTGCAGAGCAGAGCGTTCTGCTGACACCTACCATACATCCTTGGAGTCCTGCAGAGAACGAACGACATCGGAACAGAAGTGCGGAACGATCGCCAGCTGTCGGAGACCGAGCCCAAGAGTGTGTGTGGTGACACCAGCATCCGTATTCGGCGCATATAGCCATGCGTTCAGCGTGCATGCGTAGCGAGGGCAGCGCGTTGGCGAAGAGGAGCCACATAGACGGGGAAATGCGGAAGGTAAATCGATGTCGCTACTCACCGATACATGCCGCTGATCACGCGCATATAGGATGCCAGGATGCATACCTTCGTCGCGAATTCCCCCGCGTACCAGTCCAGCTACCCCAGAAGATGA
The DNA here is from genome assembly GCA_022592435.1 of Cerioporus squamosus. Lineage (NCBI taxonomy): Eukaryota > Fungi > Basidiomycota > Agaricomycetes > Polyporales > Polyporaceae > Cerioporus > Cerioporus squamosus. Next base: position 150,645 of record JABYQS010000043.1, read on the forward strand.
AGGAAACGTACCTCGTCACTATATGCTGCGTATATACGGCTGACGTTCCCTGGCTGTGCGCATATATGCGTCTTCCTGCCTCGTTCCCGTCACCCTGTCGCGCCCACGACAGCTGACCACCTAGGTCTGGTCCTCGCTGCGTTGAAGGACCGAGGCCTGCTCTCCAGGGGGTCTACGACACCTCTCGATGTCGTCGCGCCCGTGTTCGATGGCGATGGCGAGGTCCCTAGGTCGTCGAGAGGCGAGGGTCAAGGCAGCGGCACCAGATAGCGAGAGCAAGTCGGGGGAGCGAGAGACAATGGGGGATTCTGGTGGAACGGCGACAGACCAGGCTTATATACGTCCCCAGGGAGAGGTACCTTCGGCCCTCCTCTGCTTCGACGTCGATCTCGGGCGGAATGCGGTCACGTGGTCCACTGTCCAGCTCGATCGCGTCGCGTCGATGACGTCGTGGACGCGACTCTCTCGCGCTCTGTCACCCGGGTGCTCTCTGAGTCCAGAGTTCAATATTGCGATGGATGTACCTAGCTATTACTGAGTCTGTACATATGGGTGAATGAGTGTGAAGGTATTATTGATATTTGCAATCCATCGCCACGCCCTGATACGACAGTAACGCCGCATTGTGAGTATAATGAGTACTATCGTCTGTTGTCTACTATACAGGTACCATACATGACACAGATTGAGACCTGCAAACACTGTCTCGGGCTCCTTCGATTGAGGACAAGGGAAGCAATGTGATCCGCCTCTGTCAGCAGGGGCCGGTATGCCACTCAGTAGACAGTCTTTGGGGTGGGTTGTGCGCATTGAAAACAAATTTATTGCGAGATATCTGTCCATAGGAGACCTACAATACATGCAATCTACGAGAAAACGCAACACAGTGCAGTACGCGCGACACAACGCAACACAGGTACGTACGGGTGTCAATCCTACATGTCTTTTGTCTCCTGACACCACCTCGTCTCGGGAAACAACCTCCGGGTCAAAGCCATTCACAGTACAGTTTATTGCGCGGGGCTTGCTTTTGGGTCTGGAGTGCTAAGATAAGTAGCGGCGTTAACTACAGCTCTGTCATCATCATCATGGATGACCACGGGTCTGCCGAAGTCCGGCGGACCGGACGCAGAGCGCAATACGTCGGACTTCAACCGTATCGGAGGCCCACTGTACGCCGATCTCGACAGGAGAATCGAAGTAAGCGAAGGGCACAGAGTAGATGTCAGCCGTAGCGCCACATCATGCAGGCCGTCCACATACCTGTCCATCGCTTCTCTGTCATACTCCCATGCACCCCGGCCACGGAAAGGAAGGACGAGGCGCATTGTAGGCGTGTTGACGAGATCAGAATAGACTTTCAGTAGACTTTCAGGCTACGGAGGTTGGACGGCGGCGCGAGAGTCTCAGCAAAGCCGTCCTGTCGCAGACCATATTGTTAGTCGATAACGATCAATCATACCACTCAGACACGCTCACCTGCGCGAAGTCGTCCGAGCCGTCTAGCGCACGACATCGATGGTTCTGTAGTTCTGGAGTCGCGGGAAGGCGGAGGCGAGGAATCGCGTAACAGCTCGCTCTCCCGCTCGTCAGCCCGGAATTTCAGATGCAGATCTAGGAGCGGTAGTGCTGAACACCGCCGCAGAATGTCAAGCATCTCAGACGACGTCGGAACGGGGAACCCGTATTCACGAACGGTAGCATGGAGCCACAGTCGTTCGGCGAGATGGGGGTAGCAGGATAAGTCGAGAATGCGGATCTGCTGCGGGAGGTGCATGTACACAGCATCGTCAACCGACGGATGCGACAAAGAGAGATGTTCCAGCTCCGACCATGGGAAGGACCCCACGTCTTGATAGCCACAGAAACGTCGCGGTTCGACACTCTCGGCTAGGGTCAGTTCCAGCACGAGCGTCCGGAGGCCGCGCATATTCGGGAAGAGCGACGCGAAGGGGACGGTGGGTGTGGACCACGGTTTGTCACGGAGTCTCAGCTCGCGTAGACATGGTCATTCCGGACTCAAGAGATCCTTAATGCGCGAAGGCTCTGTGTGAAGGCTGAGTGCCTCGAGGGTGTCGTTACATGCAGCAAAGAGTAGCGCGATGATCTCTTCTTCCGGACGGAAAGGGGCGTCCTTCCGGGAGACGTGCGGTTCGTGGCGCAACGATCGCAGAGGGGCGATGTGACTGTGATCGAATGCAGATTGGAACTTGGAGGGAGAACGGAGGAGGCCTATTGCTGAGAAATAGCGAAAGAAGGCAACTTGAGGATGACCTTCAGAGCGGTCCAAGAGACACCGTGGATGGCCTTGATGGCGCGGTCGATGACAACGCTTATGCTCGTCAAATTGGGCGAGTCGCGTAGGACTTCGAGTACTATGGGACTGTTCAGGACCCCGCACAGGTATGGGTTTCTTGTGTAGACGAGCGGCCCGTCGCATTTGCCGGATGAGCGTAGCGCCAGTTCACCACATATGCGATCAGGGCGAAGATCGATGATTGTCAAGTTTCTAGTACAGGTGTCTGTTAGGATGACGACGGGAATGTACGACTCTTGGACAGCTTACCTCACATAGGGCCGTATGAATGCTGGGAACCAGTACTCGTGGTCGACACGTTGGTCGACGTAGCAAGTCAAGCGAGAATACAACAGCGGGTCTGCACACTGGCAGAAGCCGTAGCCACCGGGAGGTGGCAGACAATTGGGCCAAGTTTTTCTGTGACTCGACACTTTCGAGGATGCGGATGAGAACTGGATGAGAACGTCGGAATTCAAGCTATCCAGGCTGTATCAAATGACGCTGTGAGAGATGGTTCTCGACTTGGCACCGCCGTGCTCAGCATCTCGCTCATCGTGGTTGAGAGGAAGCTGGCCTGTCATCAGGTTGACTCGTCCGATCAAGTCTGGGTAAGTACTAGGACCGGGCTTATACAAGTAAAGTAAGTAAAACGAGTAAGTAATGGTAAAGCAGTCTCCTGCAGTCACTGACCGGTGAGTTGATTATCAGTGTCCACGGCTCAATAGTCTTGACCTCGACGTTCAACCGCCTTTGACTCTCCCTAGATTGCGCTCTCTATCTCTGGCTACCCGACGGTCAGCAAACCTGGAATTCCATGGGCTTCAACAGCAAACCAGCCTTTACGCGGACCACTGCTTCGTGAGTTTGGTCAAGGTCCACGACACTGATCACATCTCACAATTCTATTGCAGAGATGTTTTCGGCCACATACCAGGCATTCCTGTGGGCTCCACATTTGAGAATCGGTACTTTTGATAGGCAGATTGACCGAGCATCAACTGAAGGCGGCCGTCTGGCAGGTTATTCCTCCATCATACGTCCGTGCACACTGGCATCATGGCAGGAATCGCGGGCAGCATGGAAACTGGATGCTACAGTATCGTGATGTCAGGAGGATATGAGGACGATGTTGACAACGGGTACCACTTGTGAGTGTTTCTGTTCGTCTCTGCACTCCACGTTCCCACCGATCATCGACCCTCGCGTTAGCATCTATACGGGATGTGGAGGTCGTGACCGGAGCGACGGAGAAAAGGTGAGTCTCACGTAGATTGGTTACACCTCTCCAGACCCAACCCGTGATGTCTAGCCTCGCGATGGTCCCCAAACCTGCGACCAGTCATTCGAGAACAGCCGGAATGCCTCACTCAGGGTCAGTCCGGCGTCTTGGCAAGTCTCGTCCCTCGTTAACTCTGTGTGCTTCAGCTATCCGCGAAGACGAAAAAGCCGGTCCGTGTCGTACGAGGGTACAAGTCTACGTCGGACTTCGCACCGACGAGGGGATATCGGTATGACGGACTTTACGTGGTTGAAGAGGTAAGTCCTGCATGGTTCCCGAGCGACGTGTTCGACTCACTATTTCTCATACGTCTAGGCGTGGCTGGATGTTGGAAAGAGCGGCTTCAGAGTATGCAAGTTCCGCTTTCGTGTGCGTCCTGTCGATCGTCATCTGGCGCGCATACTCTTAACTGCACCCACCATAGCGGCTCTCCGGACAACCACCAATCCCTCGCCGATCTAGCGCCTCGAGCGCCGATCTGTCCGATTGGGAGCCCCCGAAGCACTTCTGGAAGGACACAGTCCCATCCGTGCAGTCCAGCACGACAGTACTCTCGTTGAAGAACAAGGTCGATAGGGATGTGAAGCCCCGGCTAAGGCACTCTCCTCCACCACCAGTGGGCCGCACTCGACCTTCGCCCCCGGTCCTTCCCATACCACCGACACTGAATGTTGCCGCGTCCCGATCGCAGCCGTCTCCGGCTGTCCAGTCGCCTGCATCCCCATCCGAGCCGAACGTGCTCGACTTGCTTGCCGAGTGGAACGGTTCTGTCAGGAATAGTCGATGAGTGTGTATTCAGGGATATCGTCTTGGATCTTGTTTGTCCTGTGTACATTTGTGAGTCGTTTCGTCGGTCGCTTTCAGTATGCGCTGACAGATCCGCCAGATATTGTGTTGTCCATGCTGTCGCCTGCTTTAAGCAGTTAAGGAGTCGTGCTGTCATATTGTCGCATGCTCTCACAATTCAGAAGTCCCGGTTAACTTGTTCATCGCCCAGCGAATGGGTGTCTCGGTACCACGCCGCATTGACCTAGCCTTGCGTTTGAGTGTGCCACTCAGCAGTAGCAGCCAAAGCGGTCGCCGTGATGTCATATCACAAGGTGGCCTGCTTTGACCTCGTCTCTGATTCATTTCCGCTCAGATATATAAGGGGTTCTGCACATTCCTCGCACTTACAAGCCTCACAAGCCCTGCAGCACACCTGAGCCACTCAACCACTTCGATTCTTCACCCAACCCGCCAGCATGAGCCAATGCCCTATCTCGCCGACCTACTCCTCCGGAGCCGCACTCCAGCGCACCGCCGCACGACGTACGTAGCCCATAGACCGCCTGAGCTTCATCCTTCCACTGACACCCACACCCACTCGCACTCGCAGCTGTGCGCCCGTCCGTATCTCGTCGCAACAGTAGCAGCGCAAGCTGCACGGAGATCGCCTACGTGCCGCTTCCGCCGGACGTCGACCCCGCGTTCATGTTCATCGTCCGTACCCTCACCAAGCCCGCCGACGTCGGGATTCGGCTGATGGACTGCATGGCCGCGGACTTCGTGCGCGCAGTCAAGCATGCGGATGTGAAGATCGACGTGCAGAAGATGTTTCCCGAGGGGAAGGTTGTCGTCCAGCGAGGCTACGTACGTGCCAACTTGTCTGGTCTGAAGCTACAAGCTGACGGAGGAGCAGTTCCCTGGGGAGAGCTCTCCGCCGTCGTTGGAGGTCGATGTCAACACGGACGGGGCAAGCGCCTTCACATGGGGAGACCTGCTCTCGCTCATCGTGCGGCAGCAGCACCAGCCGACCATACAGGTGCGCGTTGTACCCATCCTCTGAGATTGGGTCTTACCCATCGTCTGCTTCGCAGGATGAGAGCCCAGGTGCTGCCGAGGGCGAGTTGTGGGCGAACGGCTTGCCGCCGTACGAGCAGATCTGGGTCGTCGCGATCCGTCGAAGCACTGGCGCCAGCGGGGTCGTCCGGTATTTCCCGGAGCTCGAAGTCCGCGTTCCATTCACGCAGTTGCGAGAGGGGAGTTGAGACGTTCCAGTGGCACGAATCTTTGGCTTGGTAGCGAGCGCTATGGTTCTAGTATATTTTTCTGGGCTATCGAGGGTCTCATGTAGTAGAACAAGGGTAGTGTAACATACGTTGGGGTCACCAGCATGAGGCCTGTGAGCATCGGGGAGTTCATTGTGTCAAAACTCGACGAAGTTGAGAAGACCGAGCAGCACGAGGCAAACAGAGTAAGCGGACGTCATGTAACCTGCATCTCCAGTTAGCACAAAGTCCATCCAGTTTCAGCCGGCCCTGTCTGTGACTCACCAGCAACGGTAAAGGCCGAAGACACATCGTTCTCGAGGATGGAGTACACGACCCCGAGAATGAGCGATGCGACCACGGGGAGCAAGATGGCGACGGAGATGCGCGTGAGCTGCCAGCCTTCGACGAACTCGATACCGAGGTCGGTGCGGGCAGTGAGAACCTGCATGAACTCGTGTCTGCCCTTCATCTGGTCTGGATGATGGAGGAAGTATCGTAGCCGCATGTTCTTGGATGGGCTGACGCCCGCCGGACCGAGTCGACGCGGGTAGACGCAGGTATGGTCAGCCTGGAAAGTTGCACCCACGTCAGTTGCGTATACCGACTGTCCCAAGGAACACTCACGTAAACCATGGTTATGGACCTATGCGGCATCATGCGAATCAGCCACAAGCAGGTCTTGAAGTCAAATAATTGATCGACATACCGAACGCTTCTCAAGGAGAACCACTTCCGCCACACGGTGCGAAGCCTGTCGTACGAGAGGCTGAGCTCTCTGAGGAGGTCCGCATCATCCCAGTCCGCCTCGATTCTGAGGAACATGTAGCTTGAGCCTCTAAACGCCTTCAGAGGGAACACCTTCCACGAAGGGCTCCAGTCGTCGGAGCAGCGCCGCACCGCTCGTAGCCCGGCCGCATACGGACGACTGGGATACGGCTTCCTCGTCGTGGGCGGGTTGTACGATAGCGTCTGCACCTGCGCGCCCATCGTTGCCTTCCCATCTTTCTCGTCCAGGTCAGACATGACGGATTCCACCGACGCCGCGCCACCATGTCGCGAGACAACGAGATGTTGCTCGAGACGCTGCACGACTTTCACGAATCGCATGCTCTGCTCGTGCCACACGCGTGTCTGATGCTCCCAGGTAGCAAGCGAACGCTCGTGCAGCCGGAGGAGCTGCTCGAAATGCTCTGGTGCAGCAGGTACAGGCTGCTGACTCGGGGATGGAGGAGGCTGTATAACAATTGGCGTAGGCGTGCTGCTCCGAGTCGCACGTCGGTGGACTGAAGGGACCCGGGTGACCACTGTAGGTATGTGCGACAAATGGGGAGGTGGAGTGCGACTCCTCCTTGAGTACACGCGTACGGGAGAACTTGAACCTGCATGGCGCGAAAGTCAGCCAGCAAGCATTTCACCATGCATAGCTCGCAACCTACGACTGTGGCTTCGAGGATGTCTACGTTCGTCTAGTGAACGCGCCCCAGGTCGCTCGTAGTCGTCACAAGGCGAGCGTTGTCGTCGCCGATATCTGTCGTCGTCGCGGCGGCGGCGCAGAGGCCGGTGACTATCATGTTGAGGATCATACGAGCGGCGGGAAGAGTGCGGCCGGGAACAATGCAGGCCATGCGGAGAATCTGAGGACCTAGTCGGGCTTCTGCCGCGCGTTGAAGCAGGAATCCTGAAAACAGGCCAATGCATCTGAGGCGACGACATGCGAACGATGATGGGGGATGGAGGTCTTGAGAAGGTTCCTCGTCTACTCGATAGTCTTTCCGGTGTTAGCGTGACCGCAGGTGCTCCAGGCGTAACGGCAAAGGTGGACTGCTGGGGGGAAGGTGTTCGGCTATGCGAGCGTGACCTATCGCGTACGATGTAGAACTCGTGTGGAGAGTCGGTCCGAGTGGGTGATCGAGAGTAGGAGCGACTCGAGCGAGAACGAGACCGTCGCAAGGAGGTGCCGACCATGATGGGGGATGGAGGTCTTGAGAAAGATTCGCGTTCACTCGACAGTCTTGCCGTTATTACTGCAGGTTCCATAGGCCCAATGACCGAGGTAGACTGCTGAGGGGGAGGTGTTCGGCTTTGCGGGCGTGTCCTATGGCGCAGCTCCTGCGGAGAGTAGGAACGCGTCGGTGACCGAGAGTAGGATCGAGGATCAGTGCGTCGGGAAGTGCGTGCAGGAGAAGGTGTCGGAAAATGACTAATGGTTACCGTCACGGGACGTGTTTCGTCAAGATCATGTAGGATTGGCAAGAATGGTCTAGAAGGGCTCTGCGAAAGGGCATGAGTCGGAATGGGAATCACTTGGGGTACACCAGAAGCCATGTATTCTATTGGCTGCCCGTATTGCGAAGGCGGCTGGATGCCAGTGATGATAGGTGCAGCGTCACGGCGGTGAGGCGAGTATGATCGAGGTCGGTATCTGTTGCGGTCATTGTCACTATGGCAGGGAGACGTGGGATCTGTGAGAATCCGAGGCGGAGGGAGAGGAACGCTGTGATGGCGTTCGTGAGGGTACGCCGGCTCGGGGGAAGTCCTGTCGTCCTCGCTGGACTCGGGCGACGCATTGCTGACGATGAGGACACGCCGCTTAAGGGGTTTCTTCGTGAAAGCTGATCGAGCGTATGGAGAATGACTCCGACTCCGACTTCTCGTGCGCCTGGGAGAACCTGCATGATGTGACAATCAGGCCATATTACCAGAGACAGATGATGACCTACGACTATGGCTTCGAGAATGCCTATCATGCGGCCGGCGATAGGTGGGCGAATGAATGGATCGCCGCTCGTTGTCATCATGGTCGTCGCACTCCACTGGGTGATCGTGCGCGGACTCCGACGTCCTCTGCGTCACGGCAGGAGGACTGCCCGGCCTGCGCAGGACGCGTTGCTTGCGTACCTCCTCTTCGAACTCCTCGACATCCATATCCGCGTCGCGCTGGGGTTCCCATGAGTTGTACGATGCGACGGACTGGCTGCGCCCAGGCTTGACGCGGAGCTTGTAGAGCTCCTGCTCGAGGTACTGCTCGTCAGGCAAGTCCTCACGACGCTGAGCAGTGGTGCTCCTTTCACCGGCAGAAGAAGAATGCGGATAGTGCCACTCCGTAGGCCGCCCAAATTGCGGAGGCGGCTGAACGATGATAGGCGCAGGGCTAGTTGCTGTCGGAGGACGCGCAGGACCCATGGTCGGGGAGACGGCCGTCGCAGGCTGCTGATCGCCGGGAGGGGCTAGGATGATTGTTGGCTGTAAAGACTGGGGCTGCATTCCCATGGGCATTCCTGGTAGCCCCGGTTGCATCTGGTAGGCACCGCCAACCCCAGGAGGTGGGATAATGATCACGTTTGCCTCCGGGGATCTGCTGCGTGAACTACTCCTGGACGAGCCGCTAGCCGAGGGCCGCGGAGGGATGAAATCCCCCTCGGACTCTGTGTGCGCCACTTGATAGACTGGCTGAGGGATCTGAAGCGCGGGACCAACGAGACCGGCGGATGGTTGAACACGGTCTGAACTGGGGACTTGATCAATGAGCGTCTTGCAAGCAGAAGAAGGGTTCACGGCGGAGGAGGACTCACCTGGAATGGAAAGCATGTTGAACTCTGTTGGCTTCAGTTCCTAAGAACGAATACCCAAAGCCCAAACCATTCTCGAGGTCACCTTGGCGTGCCGAGCGCTGCTGTGCAATCTCGACAGCTTCGACAAGTCTCCTGAACTCATCTTCCTCCTGCTCCTCCCTCGCCACAGAGTAGCTGTTCCCCATCTCCGGCGACGACCCAACTGCAGGGGACGGACACGCTAGGGCGACTGTAAAGGGACAGCAGACCGCAGCAGTGCAGAGTCCGATATATATCGGCCGGGGAAGCGCTTGAAACTAAGCTCTCAGCGATTCCCACCGACAAGAACTTGCACAGCGTTGCGGTGCCCCATCCCAAGAAATTCTGATCAGTACTATGTATTGCAAGCAGTACGTACATACGCATCAGCTCCGATGAATACGTTCGTGCCTATAAATATCCAACTTTCCTGAGGTGGGAGTCCCGCGTGACAGTCAAAAGAAGGTGGAGACGTTTGCTGTGGCCTACTACGAGTACTAGTACTGTTGTGGTGCCTCAGGCTGCGGTATTATGATGTCAGCACGAGATTGAGTGTCAATGGACAACAATGCATACCACTGTAACGCAGGTTCCAAGCACGCTTGAGGAACAGGACATTGAGTTCCAGATGGAAGGAGGTTGGGTCGGTTGGGTGGACAGCTCGGAGGTCCTCACTTCAGGGAAGGCAGTAACATTAGGCGCCGCTGCGCCCTGCGAGTCTCGGTCAGACCTCGCTCCTTGCTGAGCTCTCTCCGTAGACAAATTGAACACGCCGTTACTCTAATCCTTTCGTCCAGAATGACCGCAGGTCCTTGCTCATCACCCCCATCATGTCAATGTGTGTCGTGAGCCAATTGTTATCTCAGCGCAGAATATGCCGCCGAACATAAGGTACTGATCTACCAGATTGCTACGGCTGAACGAAGACGTCCTCTGCAAGATTTTCAAACTACTGCTACGCACAGGAGGGTTGAAAGAATTATCGCAGACCTCGCGTGAAGTCCGAGCGGCCTGCATGCCAATCCTCTTCCGCCGATGCTTTCGAGCCATGCTAGTTCGTCTCCCAGAACCGCAAGACTTCTTGCCATACTCTTAATGGCCTCACGTCCAGTTTGTTTCCGCTCTCTTCGTAGTGTCATCTTGCATTTGCGATGATGCTCATGTCCTGACACAGATTTCTGGTGATCCGGGACGATTGTTTCGAAAAGGTCGCCGGAAATACTTACGTTGCAAGACACGGACAACTGCTTGCTTTGCGGTGCCCTCGCTGGGCCGCTTGTCGAACAGTGGCTTCCAGGGATGCCACGGCTCCGTTCTATCACGCTCTATCATCGTGACGAAGAGCCGCACGGATTGTCATGGCCAGCACTCTCTGCAGTGCTATCGCTCCCGGTCATTCGCGAGTTCAAGCTTGATCGGCTCCACTTTTGCCCAGCCCTACGTCCTAGTGATGAACTTCACATCGACTCCCCTGGCCAACTCACATCGTTTGAGTACCTCCTCCGCAAGCCAGCTGAGACGTACGAAACGGAGCCACGGATGTCCATCAAGCCCAACTACAGCGATGAGAGGAGAGCGTTGAGTACGGCTCTCGGAGCGCTTCACGAAAACCTCGAGATGCTGTCTCTACCTACCGAGTTGGTGTCTATGCACATTTTCTCTCAACACCCTTGGCCCCGCTTGCGGCGTCTGACCTTACGAGGAAGGCCATCCGATGATCTGATATCGTCCCTTCTCTCCAGTATTGCTCACATTCCAGCCTTACGATCCCTCGTCATCAAGTTCTCGTCGGCAGGAAGTATGCGCCCGGGGGTACTTTGGCGAGGTGACGTCGTTACCGCCTTCCCCTGTCCGGCGTTGGAGGAGCTTGTTGTCACGTCTCCGGATCCCGCCGATCAGCTCTTCGACCATCTCCCTATGAGCTTGCGCACCCTCTCCCTGTGCTGTTGGCGTCACTTGTATTATGAATTCCTCACCCCGTATCGACCCTGGGTTCCCAGCAATGGGCCGCGGTTCTCCCTCCTCCTCAGCTCGACAGAGATGCACGGAACCCTGTGCCGGTCGCGGACACCTGCCCTCGTACAGTTGACGCTCGAGTATCGCGCCGACAATGAAGACGACGAACTCCTTCACTATATTGCCAAGGCTTACCCGCGACTCGCCTATCTCAAGCTGATACGATATAGGCCTCCTCGCGTGGATGATGTTCCCGTGGTAAGAGCTCATCAGGTATTGCGATGGCGCGATTGCTTGTAACGGGCGGGTCACGGAGTGACCGCGTTACAGGTTTCCGAGACACCAAGACCGGCTTAGTCACCCGTGAGGTTGAGGAAAGTGTAATAACAAAGGATAAATGGGACGGATACAGTGTTCCCCCGCTCCTTGAGACACGGATTTTCAGCCACCGATAATGAGGCTGCAGTGACGTTCTATCCACTGACGACAATTTGGGAGCATTTATTAGGTACTGAAGTACTGCCAGAATATTTTCTGCATGGTTATGTCAAGAAGTGAGTGCGAAAGAGACAGAACAGTAAAGGTACAGAGAAAAGGTGTCCCCCACTCCTTGAGACAGCCATAATTGCCTTACCGGGTTGATATGTCAGCGTTCTCATGCGCCAGGATTCTCAGTGCTACTGCTTCTATGTCGTCCTCGAATGACCGGCATTTCGGTTTTGAGACAGACAGTATCTGCCATCCCAGCAACAATCTGAAATCATGTTATACCATCGGGAAATAACTCCTAGATCCTTTCGGATGGGAAAACTGCGAGCATCCTATGAAAAGCAGCCGACACAACTGGGAAAGTCAGTTCATGACATACAATCACAGAATAGCTCAACATTTGCACCACCTCACACCGCCGGAACACTGTATCAGGAGGTTTAATCGTGACACTGACTTATCGCGCATATTTCCGCGATTTTAAAGGCAATATTACGACCGGCAGAGGTGTCTGTCTCAAGGACCGGGGGTGTCTCAAGGAGCGGGGGAACACTGTAGTCCAACGGTTGCGCGTGGTGCAATTCCCGCGCGTTCCATTTTCCCCTGGTTGTTACATTGCTGATGAATAGCTAGGAACGCATCGCACGAGCGTTAAGCCCGCTTGCTCATCTTACCGAGCTGAAGATACACCTTGACCTCCCGGAGATGCCCCTTCCGGGGGTCATCATGATGCACGGCGCAGGCGGAGGGTACTCTGCTGCGGCCATGGAGCAATTCCGCCCTATTGTGAACAAAACGGTTGCGTTATTCGCGCGCGAGTTGGGTTCGTCCGTAAGGTCTTTGTCTATGTTCATTCCGACCGCGCATCGCTCGAACTGGGCGCGTTACCGAGTGGTTCATGGGGAAGCGCTGCAGGCTGAGGAAGACTAGTAGGGTGGAGTAAGTACTAGGGCGTACTTACTTATGTTGTAAGGACTAGTGTTGCTGTGTCGAAAGACTGGTTGATGTATGATGAATTTACAACGAGAGGAGGAGGATTTGGTACTCAGTCACAGTGCACTCGATCGAGTGCGGCGGACATACTTAGTAGGGCAGGCCAGTAGCGGTGGTTGCGGGCGTGCGCTTAGCAGCACTGCTTCATATAGCGCCAATTATCTGAACCTGGTTGATCTTGGCCTCGGCTCAACGTTCTACGTCGACCTCACCCACTGCCCGAGTCTGCGCCACAGGAAACCTCAGGAACTCCGGACAGACGCGTCATTGTCACATTGCACGAGTCATCTAGATTTGCTGGTGAAAGCTCTTTGTCCGAGTCCAAGCGAGTCATCAATTGATCTCTTCAAATCGCAGGTGGGACACGCTATAGCATCGACCACACGCCGAATCCCCTGGATCTGTATCCCGGTCCTCCTGGTTCCTATTTACTAGGTATTTGTTTATCTTCTGTGCTTGCTTTCTTCTGCATCGCTCTAAGCTCAGCAGCTGCCCACTAGAACCCGGGCCCAAACTCCGAGCCAGTGTCTCCATAGGACGGTGGACCACCAGCCACAGCCAAAACATCAGTAGCATTGTCTCCGGCATTCGGTAAGCTGACTCGATTTATAAATTGCGCTTTGATGCTGATGATCCGTTTCGTTTGGCTCGGGCCGCGGCTACTACCGTTTCCAGAGCGCTTCCGCACCGACCATTGTTCTCCGCAACCACCTACCTGCAAGTATAAAATGTCCTTCTCAAGCTCTTCTCTACGCAGCTCTGTCTGCTCTAGCTCAGGTATGGCAGAGTCACAGGCCACTCCTCACAAGCAGAAGGGTCCCAAGGATGCTAACGGGAAGAAAGATGTTCACAGCACCGATGCCTCCGTGCAGAGTGGTTGGGCCTCAGAGCTCGATGGCAGAATACTCCTCTCCAACCTTGCGATAGACGACTACCTCGACCAGCTTGTCCCGTGCTCGACTTCGTACGAATCGGCCAATCTTACCGTCGACGAGAACGCGTTCTCCGAGTACGAACCTGGAGATGGTTTAGAGGTTCAATGCACTCCGCATGTGGTGCGTCGTATCTTCCTTTCACCCCCACTACTCTTCTCATTCTATCTGCCCCAGCGCAATGGCCTTGCCAATATTGTCGCAGACTTCGACGACGACGTCCGACTCTCCTTTTGGGACTCGCACAACGGCGACTTCCGCTTTCCCCTCAGCCCCTTCGCCTCAAACCACGCCAACTCATCCCCGGATATCTCGGTATCGTTTCCTGGTGCTCCCGAAGACGTGACGGCTAAGACCAGCCGATGGGAGGTGATCTCCATGTGCATCGAGGCGAAGGACACGGAGAAAGGGGACCCCTTCCCGCTTCACAAATCCGGCGCGTCCAACATGAAAACCATCATTCAGCTCGCTCGGAACGCACGGACTCTGATGCTCGTTCATGGCTTCCTATATTCGATTGTCCTCGGCATCTACGGCGATATCGTCCGGATCGCTCGATTCGACCGCACGGTCTGTATCGTCAGCCGTCCCTTCAACCTGCGCCAGAACCTCCGTCTCCTCCAACGCTTCTTCTGGCACTACACCCATCCAATGGTAGGCTCGCCTGTGGTTGGGTGCGACCCGACCATTCGGCCTTTGACCACGCATGAGAATACTTGGCTGCTGAGACACCTCTCGCGCGCCCGTGTCAAGCGTACGGACATGGACATCTTCATGACGCGGCGGGTGGAGGTGCATGATGACCAAGACGGCACTGTGATCCCCTATTTCGTCTACCAAGTGGTCGACGTCAACCCACGGCTCATGTCGCGGTCGACCATGGTATGGCGGGCCATCAAGGACACCTCTTCAGAAGACAAACGCGCCAGGAACGCGGTCAAGTCGTGCATTGTGAAGGATTCTTGGCGACAACTTGTCCGTCGACCTGAAGCCGCATTCTATCGTCGCATAGCAAGCACGATCTCGGACGAGGACCGATGGGGTCTTCCAAAGATGTTGGCTGGCGGAGATATCGGGCAGATGGAGTTCCGGGCGTGGGAGCTGTGCTCTCCCAACGCCGTCGAATTCGCCGACGAGCGCAACCTCAGGCTGCCTGCAGCCGACAGAGTCATGCCAGCCTCCGCCTCCTCCGCTTCCACTGGACCTCCGGCTGCGACTGGTGCCGGGCCCTCCAATTCGTCCACGACTTCTTCATCTGCCGAGGCGCCCTCCCCGGTTGCATCGACATACTGCTATCCGTCCTCGTGCCCGCTTCCTTGGCCCCAACATCAAACGGTCACCTGGTCCATCAACATGACTTCGGAGTACGCTCACCGCGAGCGTAGCCACATGCGCTTCGTCATCGAAGACGTCGGTAGACCGCTGACCGAGTTCCGGGACACCAGGGAGCTTGTGACCGCAATGAGGGATGCGCTCAAAGGTATGTTGACTGTCCTTCCTCCTCAATGACTGGTGCGGCAACTAACACTTGTACAGGTCATGAGCTCGCCTACAAGAAGGCAGGTATTCTCCACCGAGATATAAGCTTGGGCAACGTCCTCATTGTTGATGAGCCGACTCCGGAGGGACCTGTCGGATTCCTACATGACTTCGACTATAGCTCCATGACTGATGTCGCTCCCGGCCACGAACCCGCGCCTTCCTCAAGCAGTGCCTCCAGCAACTTCGTCAAACCGGAGCTGAAGGAGCGAACCGTGAGTTGGAGTTTGAAACATCTGCACTCACAGCTACTAACTCAGCTTGACCAGGGCACGCGATACTTCATGGCCTGCGAGATCATGCGGACCGGTCAAGCGGTGTCACAGTCGTGCATCGCGTCCACCACGACCTGGAATCGTTCTACTGGGTCATCCTCTGGGTCGTCTTGCGACACACCCAACACAACCTAGGTCAGGCGATGTCGGAACAGATCTTCGAGTATGGTGATTTCAAGGCCGCTATCAAGAAGAAGACTGCCTGGCTTCGGGGCGGCTTTTGGGATGAGGACGACGACCTCATCATCGAGGACAATGTTCCCCTTACCGAGCTGATGCGACACTTCAAGACAATGGTCACGAACATGTGTGTTTCTCGCTACCAGAAGAACCTCCTGACGCACGAGGCTGTCATCCACCTCTTCGACGACGCTCTGGCTAAGCCCGGGTGGCCAGCAGGAGACCGCGTCAAGTGCACCCTCTTGGATCCTCGTTCCAAGCAGGAAGATGCTGACGGCCTTTATAAGGCACCCGAGATCCGCAGGATGGCTGTCAGCGACTGTTCTGTGTTGCAGAAGCGTTCTGGAACGATCGCCGGGCTTGATGTTCCCCAGTCGATTCCCGAGGAGGGCACCGGGGCCGAGGCCGGACCTTCCACTGTGCCGGAGAAGCAGCCGTCTAGCAAGAGACTCAAGTCTGATTCACAAGCGGCGGCCATGGGTTCTCCTCCGTCTCCCCACTCCCTTCTTCTAGTAATTCCGCCTGTGGAGCCTGCCGTCGCTCGTGGCTCAAAGGGTTTGCCGAAGAAGGGGCGCGGCAGGCGGTCATGATTCATATACAGTTCTCCATGTACTTCCAGCCTCGTTACCTGGACTCCGCTCTTGCCTTGCTGACGTCTCTTGCACATCTATGTGTATGTGAATGTCTATACATTACTCGCTCGGACTTGGAATATACAGTGCCAGTGTCGACCCTCACGATGCACTCCAAGCCTGTTTGATTTCTGAGGCATAAGATTGGTCACTTCAGATATACCTCAGTTACATACTGAGCTATGTTCGTGCTGCACGAACATACAGGCGGGAAAAAGATCTTCACGACTCGCCGGGGCTTCGCGTTACTAGGTGGTCGAGCTGTCTCCGAATCGCCGCCACACCTCGTTATCCTCAGTGCTACCGCCGTGCCATCCCAGGACTTCGCGCGGTAAACGGCAACAAGTCCGAGTCGCAAACGTTGGCACTGTCACGCTGCTCGCGGACCTCAGTGTCCCCACCGCCTGGCCGCTGCCGGTGGCAAAGGAATCCAGCCTCCCCGTGTCCGTGTCCTGTACGGCTATGGGTTCGCAATTCGAGTCTTTCGCGAGCTCGTTGTGCACCCCACCGTCATACTCAATCGGCGCTCTGCCAGCGGCGTGCGACGCCGGCGGGTGTGAGGGAGGCGAACGAGCCGAAGCTGCAACCATACTCACCTGCAAGAACCGCGGCATTTACGTCCGAGTCCGTCGGCGACTCGGGAGTTGGTCTGTTACATCCCGTGCTCCAAGACACCCAACTCCGGACTCAACTCCGACCGGACTCCGGTTCGTCCGTTGACTCATACTTACTTCCTCATCCTTTCGTTGTGACTCATCCTTACTACGATACTTACCCCTTACTATCCGCTCCCCTCGGACTCCGATCACCTCCGCAGTCCCGATAGTATTACCCGTTTGTATCCGCACTTGTATCCACTTGTATCCGCACTTGCCTCCATTTCCTATTGGCTACTTACTTGCTTCCGCCTTGGCACCGGACTCCGACTCCTGTCTCTACTTTTAGCTTACCCCTTTCGGACCTCCGGACTTTAGTATTTAAGTCTGCTTGTATTCTCCCTTAGACCTCAGTTCTGATATCTCGTTTACTTCCCTCTTATCCTTCTCGGTATCAACAACTCAATCTATTGCCTTCTCTTCTGAAACCCGTCCGCACCTCCGTCCGGACTTCCGACCTCCGACCTCCGACCTCCGACCTCCGTCTTCCGACTCTGGTCATTCGGCTTCTGACTCTCTGG
This sequence comes from Cerioporus squamosus, assembly GCA_022592435.1. Classification (NCBI taxonomy): domain Eukaryota; kingdom Fungi; phylum Basidiomycota; class Agaricomycetes; order Polyporales; family Polyporaceae; genus Cerioporus; species Cerioporus squamosus. The sequence continues at coordinate 168,019 of JABYQS010000043.1, forward strand.
TTCCCTCTCTGCTTGACTTCCTCCATCGTTGCTTACTCCGGTATAAACTCCGGAGTTCTGTTCCTTTGCAAATAGAAGACACCTTGCGTCTCCTCAGGGCGTTGGTCAATAACTTCGCCGAAGTCTTCACCTCCGCGCTGCCTTCGGACTTCGGACTTCGGACTTCCTTCCGGAGTTGACTTGGCACGCACAGTCTTAACAGTATATCAGAACTCCACTGAGGATTCGCTATGCACGACGAGGATTCCTCCTTCCTAGGATTCACCGCTCGTCGTGGAGGCGCGCTTTCGGCCCCTCCGGAGACTCCAACTCGTCGCGGAGTAGCTTCTTTCCAACTCGGAGACATTGCATCTTCGACTGAGTCTACCCGCGCCGCATCTCCGGAACAGCCTCCGGCCTCCATGGTATCTCCGTCCAACCCTTTCGCTTCCTCCTCACGCCTCTACCGGACCCCGTCCCAAGGGTTGTCGGCCTCGACCTCCGGGCCTGCTCCGGCTCGGACACAGTCGACCTCGGTTACCGGACCTCCCCAACCCGCCGTCCGGACCACCGCTCAGTCAACTCAGACTGCAGCTCAGCCGCCTCAAGGCCCGTCTCAGGCCGCTACCCAGCACGGAACCTCCGGTCCCACCCAGGCAAACTCCGGAGCCACAGCTCAGGCTCAGGCTCCGACTACACAGTCAGCCAGCCAAAGCCAAACAAACCCGGACTTAGCTGCCGCTCTAGTTATGCTCGCTCAAACCCTCCAGAACCCGGCTCCGGCTAGCTCCTCCGCCAAGTCGGCCTCCTATGAGCGTAACAACGTCCGGGATCCGGATCCGTTCGACGGAGCGGACACCACCAAACTCCGTTCCTTCTTCGCCCAGTTAGAGCTCGTCTTCAAGGCTCGACCTCGGACATTCGACACGGACGAGAAGAAGGTCACCTACGCGATATCACACCTTAAAGGCATCGCTCTCGCATGGTTCGAACCCTTCCTTCTAGAATCTCCGACCGGCAACCCACCGGTGTTCATGTCGGACTACGAGGTCTTCCAAGACGAACTCCGGGCGAACTTCGGACCTTATGATGTCGTCGGCACCGCCGAACACGAGCTCGAGAACCTCTCTATGTCCGATAACCAACGCGTAGCTCGATACATCACCCAGTTCAACCGGCTCGCCACTCAAGTCGAGTGGGGCCCCGGAGCTCTTCGTTACCAGTTCTACAAGGGACTTCCGGCTCGTCTCAAAGACCGTATCTCCGAGATCGGCAAGCCGAAGGACCTGAACAAACTCCGAGAGCTCGCTCAGTCCATCGACGCTCGCTACTGGGAACGCAAGACCGAGCAGAATCGCGAGACTCGGACTTCGTCCTCGAGCAACAAGATCTCCGGGTCGTCTAAGTCTCCGACATCATCATCTTCCTTTCCGACGTCTGGGCACTCCTCCTCGTCTTCGAAACCCTCCACTCCGAAGAACCCTCCGAAGCCGACTCCGAAGACTCCGCCGAAGACTCCGAAGCCCTACGCCGATAAGCTGGGCAAGGACGGCAAGTTAACTCAGGAAGAACGTCAGCGTCGCTTCGCCAACAATCTGTGCCTTTTCTGTGGTGGCGCCGGACATACCGCGGACGCCTGTCCCAAGAAGTCCGTCGCTGCTAAAGGCCGCGCTGCTCAGGTCGCGGAGGCTCCCGTTGCTCCGGAAAATCCTCCGGTCCCTGCGGAGCCAAAAAACTAGGCTGCGATCCTCCGCAATCCGCGTGCGGTGTAGATCGCGTTGACTTGACCCACGCGGAACCGCAACTCCGTCTCAACGCTTCCGCTCTTTCCGATCCGTCCTCTCTGCTTCTCCAACTCTACTCCGAAAATCTACAAACTCCGTTCACTGCCCTCGTCGACTCCGGCTCGTCGCATTGCTTCCTCGACTCGGACTTCGTCGATCAGCATGAACTCCAGACTACGTTCATTCCTCCGATTCGCCTCTCGCTCTTCGACGGTTCTTCAAACACGTCTATCACTCGGAAAACCATAATGCCTGTCCACTTTCCCTCTGGGGAAGTTCTGAACCTCGACTTCTATGTCACTCCGCTCGACAAATCCGTCTCCGCTGTTCTCGGATACAGCTGGCTCTCCGCTTACAATCCCTTGATTGACTGGAAGAAGCACAGCATCCATTTCCGGACTACGCCCTCGGATCGTCCCGTATCTCCGACGTCACCTCCGCCGAGTTCGGAGAACCCTTCGGACTTCGATCCGTCGACTCCTTCTCCTCCGGCACCCTCTGTCTCCCTGATCGGAGCAGCCGCGTTCGCGCGTGCCTGTAAGCTCCAGGGCTCCGAGAGTTTCACTCTCAATCTCTCTGCAAAGTCCGCCTCTGTCGCTACCGCTCGGAGTTCGTCCGTTTCCGATGCTCCTCCGGACCTCCCTGGAGTCCCCGAAGAGTATCACGAATTTGCGGACGTCTTCAGCAAGACTCGAGCGGACACCCTTCCGGAACACCGTCCCTACGACCTCAAAATCGATCTAGAAGACGGAGCCGTTCCACCCCTCGGACCTATCTACTCCCTCTCGAAGCTCGAGCTCGACACTCTCCGAGAGTACATCGAAGAGAATCTCCGCTCAGGTTTCATCCGCCCTTCCAACTCTCCGTGTGGAGCTCCGGTCCTATTCGTCAAGAAGAAGGACGGCTCACTCCGCTTGTGCGTCGACTACCGCGGGTTGAACAAGATCACTCGGAAGGACCGTTATCCCCTTCCCCTCGTCTCGGACCTCCTCGACGCTCCGCGGAAGGCTCGGATCTACACCAAGATCGACCTCCGACATGCCTACAACCTAGTCCGAATAGCCCCCGGAGATGAATGGAAGACGGCTTTCCGAACGCGCTACGGATCGTTCGAATGGCGCGTCATGCCTTTCGGACTTTCTAACGCTCCGGCCGCCTTTCAACGCTTCGTCAACGAAATCTTCGCGGACTTGCTAGATGTTTGCGTCGTCGTGTATCTAGACGACATCCTCATCTACTCCGACAACCCCGCCGATCACCGGAAGCACGTCAAAGAAGTCCTACGACGTCTCCGGAAGCACAAGCTCTATGCTCGCGCCGACAAGTGCGAGTTCCACTCGGACTCCGTCGAGTACCTCGGCTACATCCTCTCCGCCGAAGGACTCACGATGTCGGACTCCAAGGTCAAGACGATACTCGAGTGGCCGGAACCCCGGAAAGTCCGAGACATACAGTCCTTCCTCGGATTCGCCAACTTCTACCGGCGTTTCATCCCTCGCTACTCCGAGATCGTCCTTCCCCTCACCCGTCTCACCCGCAAGAATGTTCCTTGGAACTTCTCCGATGAATGCCGCGACGCCTTTAACTCTCTCAAAAAGGCGTTCACCACAGCTCCGGTTCTTCACCATTGGGAACCCGATCGGCAAATCACCGTCGAGACGGATGCCTCGGACTACGCTATCGCCGGAATTCTGTCCATCACCACGGACTCCGGTGAACTCCATCCCATCGCTTTCCACTCCCGTACCCTCTCCGGTGCGGAGTTGAACTACGACACTCACGACAAGGAACTCTTGGCCATCTTCGAAGCATTCAAGACTTGGCGGCACTACCTCGAGGGCTCCGGAACTCCGATCGACGTCGTCACGGATCACAAGAACCTCGAGTACTTCTCCACCACAAAACTCCTCACCCGCCGCCAAGCCCGCTGGTCCGAGTACCTGTCGCAGTTCAACATGGTTATCCGATTCCGACCCGGAAAACTCGGAGCAAAACCCGACGCACTCACTCGCCGTTGGGACGTCTACCCAAAGGAGGGGGACAGTGACTACTCCGTCGTCAACCCACACAACTTCCGACCAGTCTTCACCCAGGAACAGCTCGCTTCCTCCCTCCGGGCGACAATCCTCCACGCTCCGGTCCTCCGTGCGGTGTTCGTCCTCGACGATACCCAACTCCGCGCGGACATCCGCTCCGCTCAAGCCTCCGAGAACCCTTCCCGGAGCTCGCCGCAGGTCTCTCGCATGCCTCGGAAGTCGACCACCCCCGCTGGTCCTTCAACGACGATGGTTTCCTATGTCTCAGCAATCGCATCTACGTCCCGGACTCCGGAGACCTCCGACTCCGAGTCCTCCGGTCCCGTCACGATCACCCAACCGCGGGCCACTGGGGACAGAACAAGACTCAGGACCTCGTCCTCCGGGACTACAACTGGCCCGGACTCCGCAACTTCATCCGAGACTACTGCAAAACCTGTACTACATGCGCGAGATCCAAGGTTCCCCGTCATCTGCCCTACGGAACATTGAAGCAACTCCCCATCCCCGAACGGCCCTGGAACTCCATTTCCATGGACCTCATTGAACAGCTCCCGGACTCCGATGGCTACACCGCGATACTTGTCATTGTTGACCGGTTGACCAAGCAGTCGATCTTCATTCCGACTCACAATACGCTCAACGCCCAGGAGCTCGCCGAACTCTTCGTCCTTCATGTGTTCTCCAAGCACGGAGTTCCGTCCCACGTCACTTCCGATCGGGGCTCGGAGTTCGTGTCCCACTTCTTCCGTTCCCTCGGTAAAGCTCTCGACATGAAGCTTCACTTCACCTCCGGTTATCACCCTGAAGGCGACGGACAAACGGAACGCGTTAACCAGACCCTAGAGCAGTACCTCCGCATCTATTGCAACTATCAACAGGACAACTGGTCCAAACTCTTGCCCCTTGCGGAGTTTGCGTACAACAACGCTCCGAACGCCACTACCGGACTCTCTCCCTTCTTCGCCAACAAGGGCTACCATCCCGGACTTGCAGTCCACCCGGAACGTGATCTCACCTCCGCTCGTGCCCGCGAGTTCGCCATCGATCTCGACGAACTCCACTCCGAACTCCGGAATCGCATCGCCGAAGCCCAGGCTCGCTATCAAGTTCAGGCCGACAAGCACCGACTTCCAGCACCGGACTTCCGGATCGGAGATTACGCATATGTCCGAGCGCAGTTCATCCGTTCTACTCGCCCTACGAAGAAACTCTCCGAGAAGTTCCTAGGCCCCTACGAGATCATCGCTCAGCCCGGAACTCACTCCTTCACCCTCCGCTTACCCGACTCTATGCGGGCCATTCACCCCGTCTTCCACGTCTCTCAGCTGGAACCCGCAACTCCGAACACTATTCCCGGGCGCGTCCAAACTCCGCCCCCACCAGTCGAAGTCGACGGAGAACCCGAGTATGAGATCTCCGAAATCCTCGACTCCAAGATCGACCGTCGGCGCCGGTCCTGTCAACTTCTGTACCTAGTCCGTTGGGCCGGTTACGAAGGCACCGACGAAGAGACTTCGTGGATCCTCGCCACGGAGCTCGGACACGCGCAGGAACTCGTGGCGGACTTCCATGCTTCTTACCCGGATAAACCCGGACCTCTTGCTTCTTTGCCTTAGTCGTACCATCCACACCCATTTCACTTATTCACTTCATCTTACTTACTGATGATTCCTTATCACTCTTGTTCACACATCACGCCTGTTAGGAATCCGAACCGATTCATTAAACTATCTACTCCGGAGCTCCGATGTGTCCGGACTCCGTCTGTTCTTCCCCCTCACCCTCACCTCCGGTTCCCTCTTCTCCGCCTTCACCTCCGGTTCCCTCACCTTCGCCCTCACCTCCGCCTTCATCTCCTCCGGTTCCCTCCCCCTCACCTTCTTCCTCACCCTCTCCTTCACCCTCGCCCTGGCCCTCATCTCCGGCCTCTCCCTGCGCCTCCCCGGACTCCTCATTTCCGGACTCCGAGTCCGACTCCGTCTCCTCCGCCTCCGGCTCGTACGACGGGTCTTCCTCCTCCGTCGTCGACCGGACTATCCCACTCGGCCCCGCGGGGAGCCCCCGGAAGTACGGGGCCAGGTACCCGTCGAGGGCCTCGACCTGCTCCCGCGCGTGCGAGAACCTCGCCATCTCCTTGCGGAGACTCCGCATCTCCGAGCGGGTGTTCCACATCTCCTGGAGGAGACGTCCGAACAAGTCCCTCGTGTCGAGGGAATCGACGGAGCTGTCTCCCCCCTTCGGACCCCGGAGAGTCCGGCCGGACTCCGCCTTCTTCTCCGGCTCCGGCTCCGGCTCCGGCTCCTCCCTCGCCCTGCCCTTGCCCTTGTCCTTGGAGGGCCCGGCCACCGGCTGCTCCTGCGTCTTCTTCGGCTTCTTCGGAGGTGGAGCTACCTCCTCGACCTCGCTGTCCGCCGTCCCCTTCGATGGCCGCTTCCGCTTCTTGACCATCTCCGGCGGCGTACCCCCGACGCACTTCCCCTTCCGCTGAACACACGCCGCACAGCTCGCCACTCGCGAGCTGTCCGTGTACCACCTGCAGGGCGCAGACTTCTTCCGGCAGGTGTCACAAGGGACCCTGCAGACGGTTAGCCAGACCTCAGGACTCCGGAACCCAAACTACTCACTTGGCGTCGGCCTTGGGCCGCTTGTCGTCCGCTCGCTGCTTCCGCTCCTCCTCCGCCTTCTCCGCCGCGGCCAACTCCGCCTTCTCCGCCGCGGCCAACTCCGCCTTCTCCACCGCGGCCAGCTCCGCCAACTCCTCGTCCGCCTTCCTCTTCCGTTCCTCCGCCTCCTTGCGTCTCCGCGCAAGGTCCGTCGATGCGGGCTGGGGGTTCGTTTGCTTTGCCATGGTGGTGGTGGTGGTATGAAGAAGAAAAGTTTGAAGTCCCCAACACCGACGACCGGTCTTATATAGGCTGGACTCCGACCCCCGATCTCCGATCACCGATTCCGTGAAGAACTCCTTCTCCGATCACTCAGTCCACGTCATCCTGAAACACTTCCAATTTGGTCCTCGAGGGCTCGGACCCAGTGGGGGGGCACTGTTACATCCCGTGCTCCAAGACACCCAACTCCGGACTCAACTCCGACCGGACTCCGGTTCGTCCGTTGACTCATACTTACTTCCTCATCCTTTCGTTGTGACTCATCCTTACTACGATACTTACCCCTTACTATCCGCTCCCCTCGGACTCCGATCACCTCCGCAGTCCCGATAGTATTACCCGTTTGTATCCGCACTTGTATCCACTTGTATCCGCACTTGCCTCCATTTCCTATTGGCTACTTACTTGCTTCCGCCTTGGCACCGGACTCCGACTCCTGTCTCTACTTTTAGCTTACCCCTTTCGGACCTCCGGACTTTAGTATTTAAGTCTGCTTGTATTCTCCCTTAGACCTCAGTTCTGATATCTCGTTTACTTCCCTCTTATCCTTCTCGGTATCAACAACTCAATCTATTGCCTTCTCTTCTGAAATCCGTCCGCACCTCGTCCGGACTTCCGACCTCTGACCTCCGACCTCCGTCTTCCGACTCTGGTCATTCGGCTTCTGACTCTCTGGTTCCCTCTCTGCTTGACTTCCTCCATCGTTGCTTACTCCGGTATAAACTCCGGAGTTCTGTTCCTTTGCAAATAGAAGACACCTTGCGTCTCCTCAGGGCGTTGGTCAATAACTTCGCCGAAGTCTTCACCTCCGCGCTGCCTTCGGACTTCGGACTTCGGACTTCCTTCCGGAGTTGACTTGGCACGCACAGTCTTAACATGGTCCCAGCGAGTGGGACGCTGCTCGACATCGGAAGATGAGGCAGGTTCCGAGTCCGCGGGCAAAGCGGAACGCATCATCTTCCGCGCCTTCGGACAGCGACGGTGAGTCGCCCTACTTCAGGCCGAAGACCAGCTGGTATGTCGCGTCGACGAGCCAAGGTTGAAGGGATGGGGAGGCGGCACTGGGCGTCCACAAGCGGCACAAGTACTTTCGACGTTACCCGGCCGCGGGCGGAGTCAATCCAAGACGACTCAGAAGTATATCTGCGCTGTAGCTTGAGCACGAACCCCCGCCGGAGCCTCTTGGGAGTCGGGTTCGTGTAGCTTTGCATGCGCGAATGCGACGTTGCCCCAGTGCCAGTCGCGCTGCTTGCCACGGATCAGCGATAAAGTAGGACAAGCTCGCAAAGGTCGAGCGAGTCCTGGTGTTTCGCGGTGCCAGCCGGAGTCCTGCTGGGGTCCTGCTGAAGGCTGGCAAGTCTGCTTGGTGAACACGCCGCACGGTGGCGCTGCGAACAAGCTGCCCACAATAGTGGCAAACAGCAGCGGTCCGCCTGTCAGGCTGTGTCGGGCCGCCCCGACGCTGATACATACCGTCGGTCGGCGTCTTCGATGCTGGTGCTCTTGGCCAGCACCACCTCGCGCGACCTAGGCGGCCCAGTTCTTTGATGCCGCGATGGCACGGTCAAGCAACGAGTACTGCGGTGTATGCTTCTGCTGCGGGCAGCATCGGCGGCCACTTGGCACGGACCAGCAGCCTTCCGAGGAGCCAAGAGTCGAGTCGAGAGTCGAGTCGATTGCTTTGACCGGAGGATTGTTGCCTATACCGCCGCGACGTTCCGCAAATGAACGTTCAGCGTACAGTCATCTCCGCTCTGTGCCCTCCGCGAGGCGAACGAAGTCCGCCCGAGACCGCAATTACCGCACACGGTGAGGAAGGTCCCTCGATCCAAGCGTCTTTCGAGCGTTCGTACGCGTCATGGGTCGCGATCTCCTGGCTTCTAAGAGGGTGCGAAGGGCGTCGAAGGCCAAAGGCAAACGCTGGCGCGTTACCAGCGTGAGCTTCGCCAAAGTTCGAGCTTGTGTGAGTAGTCTTCTCTTCCCTATCGGCGCTGGACTGGAGCTCGCGTTAGTACTACTTACGAGCTACGACAAATCCCAGGTCACCTTTACCTGTTTAAACTGCCTCGGCTTCCCAACCAAACATAATGGCGACCGAATCTGCTTTGCTGTCGCGCTCAACTGGCCTGATTAAACCTCGGATGTGCGTACCTCATGCCATGTAGCGGGTCCAGGCCTCCACAGCTCCAGTGAAGTTTGCAAGCCATTTTCTAGGGGTCGTCCGGGCTCGTCGCGAGAAGGGATTCGCAGCTTCCCTCACGCCACTTACAGGCAGCCTTATTCTTCGCATGCGTCATAGTGTTACGAGCGTTCTTGGAACAATCTTCGACCATGTTCCAGCCCGCGTTGTCCAGGCTCGACCGAGAAAGCGACCATCTCCGCTAAGAGGATCCCCGCGGCGCAGAACCTAGTACTGACGCTGCATGTTTCAAGTTGGCTGCCAGACAGTGAGACATAGGTGATGAACCATACCAATCCGCAGTCCTTGCATGTCCGCTGAGCGATGTGTGTTCGGCATCTGAAAGGAGGGAAAGTGTGTCGATTCATGCCTGCAGCTGCAACTTGAAGTCAGCGAGCAGTCTTGCAGGTCACTAGACAGTGACGTCATGTCGAAGCGACTCGAGAGGAACCAGTCCTTGGGAATCGATCAACGATCGCCGATATCTGGAGGCCCGCGCGAGTTACTTAACTGCGCTCTCTCTCTTAGCCTCTGTCCTGGCTGCTTGACACGGTCTGCACGCGCTCCGACACGACCTCTCCATCCAGACACACTCCGTGCAAGCCGACATGTCGTCTGCAGAGACCACCCCTGAGTCCTCCGTCGTCTCCGAGAACGTCGACGACGACCCGAAACGCGTCCTCATGGTCCTCGACGTCCAGCAGAACATGCTTCGCGACCCGCCCGCAGGCATCCCCGCCGGGGCGACCGTCGGCCCCAACATCGCGACCATCCTCGCCCGCGCCCCCGCATCGTGCACGTTCGCAACGCCGGCGACGCGGGCGAGCCCGACGAGACGGGCACCGCGGGCTGGGAGCTCGTGAACGCGCCGCTGCCGGGCGAGTTCGTCGTCGACAAGCGCAAGAACAACGCGTTCGTGGGCACGGACCTCGCCCGCATCATTCCCCCCACCGCGGAGATCATCATGGTCGGCATGCAGAGCGACTTTTGCATCCGCGCGACGTGCAGCGCCGCGCTGAGTCGCGGGAACGAGGTCCTCCTCGTGCGCGGCGCGCATGCGACGTACGACCGCGTCGAGTACCACAACCACGGCCTCATCACGTCCGCCGCGGAGGTCGAGAAGGAGATCGAGGGCGAGCTCGAGGAGGCCGGTGTTATCATGCTCGAGATGAAGGACCTCCCGGGCATGTTCACAGACCGGTAGTCGCGCACGCGTACGCGGAGGAGAAGTGGAAGGGTCGGCGTTGGGCGATAGGGCTATGGGATTCGGATTGGGTCTTGTGCGTTGCTTCTGGTTTCTTGTTAACTTATATCTTCGAGGCTTCCTCTCGCTGTAGGTGCGCATACATCCACCTCTATCTCTCCATATTGGCTCACTCATCGTCCTTTCCAGTGTATCATACGCTCGCAGGTGTACCGTGTTCGGATGTACGTTGGAATCTAGTTTCCCTTGATATGCATATACGCGCATAGACTCCTCATCAGCATTGCTTGTGTGTGCCGCACGACTCCTGAAGACCCGAAGACCCTCACTGCTGGCGTTATCCTCTGTACTGCAAGGACCGCGGATCAAAGAGCGTCAGGTACTTATGTTCACGTACCTGCTTCATGGCATACCAAGGTTGACGAACGACGTGCCAGTGGCGCTCGGCTTTAGGTTCACAGACATGCCGATCGCTCTTCTGTATAATGGCGTCAGGACGCGGTGCAGTCGGAGTCAGAAGCCATCGTGAGGCGCAACGCATGGTCCCCTCGCCCAGTTGCCAGATCCCAAGGTGCGCCTTACGTCCTGAGTGGTCGTGACATCTGCGTTGAAGTCTCGTCCGGGGCAGCCGATGCGAAGCTCAGAAGGACCGGTCTTCCTGCTCTAGATCTGCGATTCTGCAACCGGTTTTCCTACCGCCCTACCATTTGTCTTGGTCCCGCACAGAACGATATCCGGGTAGAAGCGCAGAACAATCGCCCGTTGTCGGAGACCGAGCGGAAGAGGACCAGCCTACGGATCGGCCTTCTACTAGAGTGCGAAGAGCGAACAACTAGCGCTCCCCTGATCACGAGCCTCAAGGACTGCGGTCTCTAGACGAACGAGACCCAGCTCTCAACACCGGGGCACAAACGCAGAAGATGCAGGTTCAGGCCAACCCACATAGTGACTAGCGCGATGTGCATGAGTAGCGAAGGCGGAGTGTTGACGGGGATCAGTCACCTCGACTGGCCAGAGTGGTAAGTCGACGTTCCGAGTCGCTACTCACCGTGGTACCAATATATGTCGCTGATTACGCGCATACAGGATGCAGGACACTTCCGTCACGAGGTCCCCTGCGTACCAGTCCAGCTACCCCAAGACACGAAGGGAATCATCCCTCGTCGCTGTATGCTGCGCATATGCTGCTGACGTTCCTGGCCATGCGCGTATATGCGGCTTCCTGCCTCGTTCTCGTCCACCGCGATTGTGGTTCCGACTGGGTTTATTCTTCGCGGTGTTGATGCAGCCGACGTACCAATACCTGCTCAGAGGGGAGTATGCAAGACGCAATGACTACTCCTCTCGATGTCGTCGCGCCGGGGTTTCACAGGTCCTCGGGTCGTCGGGAGACGAGACTTCAAGCAAGCGGCAGCAGACGGCGAGAACGGGCCAAGAGAGCGAGAGAGAGAATGGAGGAGGCTTGGGGTGAAACGGCGACAACCCAGGTTTATATACGCCCTGGAAGAGGTACCTCCGATCGTGGCCACTGGCTTCGACGTCGATCGGGAGCGGTATACGGTCACGTGGTTGCCCTACCCACTGCATAATCATTTTGTCGGAACAGAACCAGCTTATGATCAAGCAGGCGTCGACGAAGTCGAGCAAGCTGTGAGTTCTCTCTTCCGTGTTGTCTCGAAGCATTGATCATTGATTATACCTCTCTCTCCCAAAGCATCACAGTGCGCGGCCATTCCATCCCTGACTCTCCCGATGGACCTGGTCCGGTCAACGTTGCGTCTTTGTAAGCGTCTCACGTCAACGCGAGAGAGCTCTGCTGATTCAGTCCTTCGCAGATCATGGAAGTCTAAGTCGAGGAGGAGTGGCGATTTCGCGGCGCTAACTTGAGTCTCGCCTGCCCTGAACCTTGAAGCAAGTACCAGCATTGAGCAAGTACCGGCCTGCCTCATGTCCGCTTCTGAGTAAGTACTGTGTGCATATCGCCTAACACTCCTCAGTTCGTCACAGATATATTCTACACCAACCAGTCATTCGACGCAGTAGCACTATAACCGAAGTATGCCTTGCTCCGCCCTAATCTTCCTCCTGCAGCGCTTGCCCATGAACTACTCGGAAACGTGCCCAGTTCGAGCGACGCGCGGTCGGAGTGAACATGGACAAGCAGTTCAGGGACAAACTCAGTTCGCGCGCGAATACATCAAGTGTTTTGTTCACAATCGGGCGGAATCGTTCCATGGACGTAGCAGAAAACCCTACTCCTGCGCCACGCATGAATACGATCCCCGGGAGGGGCATTTCCCGGGAAATCCAGGTGTATCTTCAGCTCAGAAAGCTGAACAAGCGGGCTCAACGCTCGCGCGATGCGTTCCTATCATCTAGTCAGCGAACTTGGAACGCGCTGCTGCAGTAGCTGGTAAGAACATACCACGGGGACGTCATTCACGCCAATTGGTTGGCACCGACACTCCGTACTGTCGCACTCCGCTCCCAGTTGTCTCCGGTTGTGCAGAAGCACGTATTCCCATCCGGACGAAACGTACTCGACTTGCTTGTTCAGTGGAATGGCTCTGTCGGGATAGTCGATGAGTGTGTCTGGGAATATCATCTCGGACCTTGTTTGTCCTATGTGCATTAGTGAGTCGCGTTGTGGTCTGTTTCCGCTATGCGCTGACGTGCCCGCCAGGTGTAGACATTGTCCATGTTGTCTTCTGCTTTAGTAGGATGGTGCTGTCGTCATGTCGTATGCGTATGAACGCTGCCACCACTAGCAACTTTCCCTCTATCTATGTGAGAGTCGCCGCCTCGGTTGGACTTCATTTCTCGATGTCGCGCGCTCGCGGAGGGCACAGAGCGGAGATGACTGTGCACGTCGGTATATAGTCCAGATGCGAACTTCCTTTGGGAGCCATGAACTCGACAGGCGAGCAGGAGCGGAGTGACTCTAACCTCCGAGTCGGTGCTATCAGGTGAGTCTCTTCTGAGTCGAGTTTTTGAGCCAGGCGGCCCACTGTATTGCGCCGAATGACCGGAGTCCGTGTAGCGTATATCAAGACGGAGATGGTTGCGCGGGTTCTTGTGTCGAGCGGTGTGCGAGGTGCTGGCCCGGAGCAGAGTCGAACTTAGAGCCTTGGATCAGACAGCGGTGGCGGCGTCGGGGATCGGAGCAAATGGTGTTCTCCCAGATTGTGTGAGTACCCCATCCTCGTCGTCGTTTGTAGCAGAAGCAAGCTGACATCCCTTCGCCCTCGTACCGTTGCATGGCGCAAACAGCCAGTCCAGTTACGCACTCTTTTCGCACCTCGAACGACTCTCCGCCGCCTGATGGCGACGGGTCTATGACTGACTGCTTTCGATGGTGGCGCCGCGCCGCCGACCGCAAATTTGGACCACTACGAGTATTGAAGGGCTTGTCCGGACCGGGGATACGAGGATGCAAGTGAATATATCCAGTATGACATTAACAGTATGGAGGAATCGGATAGTAAGTACATCCTGTGATATGAAAGGAGGTCGCCCTAGTCCGGCCTTGCATGGCCAGCATCGCGGAGAAATCGTACTGCGTCAACCCTGAATCATGCTGCTGGCTTGCCACGGTGTCAAATCTTCGCTGCCTTCGCTGTTCTACCACCGAACGCAGAACCTCGGTGAGTTGTAGAGGTCTTCTTCCCTCGGCCCCTACTGTTGTGCGCGGCCAATGTCTGCAGCGCATCAGTCCTTCGCCGCTTGGACGACCCATCGCTTCCCGACGGCGCAGCAGCATCCGCCATGCGCTTGGCTTGCAGCCGCGTTAGCATCCGCTGCTGTTGTGAGTCGAGATCGCCAGCAGGGGCGTCGTCGATGGCAGCTGGGTTGGCGACCGGAGATGCATTCATGTCGACGAGGCGCGCAGCAGTGTTGTTGGACTGCATCTCCTCAACGCGGTGCGTGTCATGAGCTTCTAGATCTGCGCCACATGAAGAGTCAGCCTCGTCCTCCAGCTCGCCAATGACGTCGTCGCCTCCGTCAAGCGACACGTCCGAGTCCACATCCACATTGGCGAAACCCTCATCCTGACCGGCCCAACACACGATCGCTGCCTCGGTGGTCCTCTTCGGCAGCGTGCACGGAACGAAGTCGTTAGCCGGCCATGGTGCTGGGTCAGCGATGGCCTTGCAGAAGATCTCGGAGACGGAGTCATAGGTGAGCCGGACGGGGGGAGGCGCCCTGGGATAGAACAGTGATTGAGAGAGGATAACGCGGAAGTTCTCGATCAGCGCGGTGAGTGGTGCGTTTTTCGTGACCCGAAACTCAGTTTGTCGCTCGTCCGTGAACCACCCGAACGGATTGATCCACGCGAGCTTGGCGGCAGCGGCAGCTTGGTCGTCGCCGGCTCTGAAAAGCTCGAGGCTGTATTCTTGGCCCAGGCTGTGGTCCGTATGGCGCAGGATGAGCCACATGAGGACCCAGTAGAAGGATTGTAGGTCGTGGCATACGGCGGGGACGGTGTTCTTACACTGCAGGAGTTGCATGGCCATATATAACGTGCCCTATTGATATTATGAGTACGCGGCACGGCCGAGGTGTGACTCGGACGCTGTATCGTACCGTTCGCTGTCGCCGGAAATCGTTGCATGGGAGCCTCCCTTTGAAGGGCGTCTTCCGAGAAGCAGACGATGGCTTAGTGTACCCGGACAGGACAGGTTCCATGAAGCTGTGGAGGTCGAAGCGATGGAGAAGAGCGTTGAAATACGAGTTAGCGAGGTTGCGTGGGTAGGCGGTGACGGTTGCGGGTCAAGTTGAACGTGGTGGTTATGGAGCGCCCAAGCCCGCCGTTTTATCGAACACCGCTACTGCGCCGGCCTCTCATTATCGTCACCGAAGCCTACTTCTGCCACACGTTGCCATCCTCTAGTCTGGTCGCTTGAGTCAAGATTTGACTGAAAGATGTCATCAGCAAGATCTCGGGCCTCACTGGAATCAACCTGGCTCATCCAAGGCCATCGTTTTCAGGCTGACTGGTGCACAGGTAACCATGAGATTGTCATATCAGAGAAAAGAGAGTACATGTCATCATGATTAAGGAGAGTGGCTTGAGTCAAGCGAATGGCCAGCATCGCGGCGACTCATAACGTGCCAACGTTTCCGCTACCCTCTATGTCAGAACCAAGCTCGAGCTACAGTGCCGTCTACCGTCTACCACGACCACCTGAGCCTCGGCGAGTGGTAGAGGTCTTCTTCCCTCGGCTCCTTGAGCCACTGCCTTTGCGTGCGACCGGAGGCTGCGACGGGTTGGTCTTCCGCCGCTTGGACGACCCGCCGCTACCAGATGGCGCGGGTGCTACGTCACCTGCCGCGTTGCGCTTGGCTCTCGAGCGGGTCATCGGTCCCTGCTGCTGCGGTTGGGGGTCACCACCAGCAGCGTTGTCGACGACAGGTGCGTCGTCGGGGGCTGGTGCGTCGTCCAGGGCCGGTGCACCGTCAGCGGGGTCGTCTTCGTGGGACCGTTCGGGGCCGTCGTTCTCCTCGTCGACCTCATCCATGTCAACCGCCTCCATGTCATCGTCTTCATCTTCCTCGGCGAGAGGCACTGCGACATCCACATCCACGCCTTCGTCCGAGTCTTCTCCATGAGACCCCATGACGGTCTCGTCGCCCGGGGCACCTATGATCGCAGTCTCGATAGTCTTCTTCAGAAGGTGGCAGTGAACGAAGTCGTCTTCAGGCCAGTCTGTACGCTCGACTGCCTTGCGGAAGATCGCGAGAACGGAGTCGTAGTTGAGCGGGACGGGAGGGGGCGCGTCGGGGAAGAAGCGGGATCGAGAGAGGAGGACACGGAAGTCCTCGATGAGCGCGGTCAGCGGTGCATTATTCTCAACCTGGAAATCGATCCTGCGTTGGCCGCTCTCCGTGTATGGATGGATCCAGCTGCGCTTAGCGTCCGCCCCCAGTTTGTCATCGCCAAACTTGAAGAGCGTGGTGCAGTACTCTTGACCCAGACAGTGCTCTGTATGGCGAAGGACGACCCACATTAGGACCCAGTAGAACGATTCTAGGTCGTGGTGAATCTCGTGGATGATATCCCTCCACGCGAGGATCTCGATGGCCATATAGTAGTACGTGCCCTAAGTGACATGTGAGTATATTGACCCGGCCAAGAGATAAAATGGTATCATACCGTTCGCTCTTTCCGAGAATCGTCACTGGGGAGCCTTTCCTCGGATGCTGATGCAGCTGACCTGAACTCTGGCGGGAGAGGCCCCATAGAACTGTAGTCGAAGTCATGAAGGAAACCTTTCCGTTCAGGGTCCGACGAGATCAAGATGTTGCCCAGGCTGACGTCGCGATGCATGATACGCGCAATCTCCCAAGCCGTCCTGTGTCCTGTTGCCTACGTTAGTCGGGATGAAAAGAGCTTCAAGGAGGCATGAGTGAGCGTACCCTCAATCGCCGCCATGATCGCACAGACCAACTCGAAGGTACTTGTGAACCTGGTCAAAGGGCGTCCGACGTCCTCCACGACAATCCTGATCTGACTACGTTCCCGATGAGCCTCGCGCTGCCCCACCGCGAGCGTCCACGAGAAGGTCTGATGTTGAGGGTATGGAAGCTCGAAGGGCGCATCCTGGGTGCCGAGGCCTCTTGATCCAAGGCAGAGGCGGATGCAGCCTGAGGAGAGGCTGTGCTCGTTGACGTGGGCAGTCGTAGGTCTCGTTGGCCTTCCATAGCGGAGACGTTGGGAGAGGATCGCTCCCACTGCCGAACTTCCTCTTGTCCTTGATCTCCGCCGCACATGAACCTTGCAAGGCCGTGCCACTTCGTCTTGTCGTCGCCGAACGTGACTGACATGCGCTTGTAGAACTCCGTCTCCGGTGTACGCACGAGTTGGCGCCATGCCTCCTTGAAGATGACAGTTTTCGCGGGAGCGCTTCCGATCGAGGACTGAGTAGTCTGGGAGTCGTCAGAAGTTGTCTGAGAGTCGTCAGAGGGGGGCTGGGATTCATTGCGATTGGGATCGCGGGTGTCCTCCATCGCGCGCCAGACCGTCGTCGCACGAGAGAAGAGGCGGGCGTTGACGTCCACCAGGTGGTACAGCAGATACGTCTTGTACGTCTCGTCGGCCTCGTTGAACACGACGACGCGGCGGCCCTTGCCAATCTCCCTGGTAAGAGACGTGACGTCCTCCTGAGCTTGCTCGAGCTGAGACTTGATCCAGTCCTGATCGGCGGCATTGAGCTTGCGGATGGTTGGATCGCAACCGACAACTGTCCTTCCGATCATGGGGTGTGCGAAGTTCCAGAAGAACCTCTGAAGAAGACGCGGGTTCTTCCGTAGACTGAAGGGCTGAGAGACAACGGCGCATGTGTGGTCGTAGCGCGCGATCCGGACGTTGTCGCCGTAGATGCCAATGACGAACGCCGCGAGGAAGCCGTGGGAGAGGAGAAGGTTGCGAGCATTGCGGGAGAGCTGGATGGCTGTGCGATTATTCTCCTTACCCGTCCTGCCAGACACGAACGGATCCTTCTCCGCCGTCGACTTGACCTCCATTGCTATGCAGATACCCTGCCACTCCATGATCTCCAGGTCGGCATCCGAGGTGTTGGCGCCAGGAAAGCCAACCGCGATATCGGGAGACGAGGCATGGTGGTTTTCGGCGAAGTCGGCAAAGGGGAAGGGCATCATTAGCTTCCGCGTGTTGTGGAAGGAAGGTTTATGCTCGGCGTCGAAAGAGGAGACGAGTTTGTTCAGCCCAGTAATCTTTCCATTGAATGTTAGCAACAGAAGGAAATGCGATCATGCAGTACGCACCAATCCCGGGTAACTCTTCACCTCCTTGCCCTTCCGCGACCGAAACTGGGAGAACGCCTTGGAGACATCATCCGTGAGGGTGTACGGATGGGAAGATGGAACGAAGGTTTCCAGGAATTTCTTGACGGACTTGGGGTAGACGTGGATACGATCTTTGAGCTCGGCTTTCCATCCCTCGTAGACAGCGGGGCTGTTCTGCTTGACTTCAGCCAGCGTGTTAGCGGTGCTCGTCCCCTTACCAGAGCGAGGAGTAGCGTGGATGCTCATACCTGCGCTGCTCGCAGAGCGGCAGGAGGAGGTGCCGATGCAAGTTGTTGAGATGGACATTTTATAGTCGCTGTGAGGTTGAGGTCGTGGTTGGGAAGAACAATGGGTTGGTCTATAAGCGCCCCGTGTTCGGCAGGAGTCCCCGCGTCGCACAAAGGAACCGGGCGTCACCGTTAATTTCAATAGTCAAAACGAGCCAAAACTTCGAAGCGATGGCAACCCACAGACCTCGTGGATTGATCGGATTCCCCGGGATGGCAAGAAGAATCAGCAGGGACCGCTGCGGTTGGTTCGGGACACAATCAGCCTGTGCAGCGAGCCAAAAGATAGTCCAGGAGCGGTGCAGCAGTCGAGCGTGAGCGGACAAGAATGGTAAGTGGGGATGGTCGTGGTCGTGGGTCGGTACTACGCCTACTACGCCTCTTTCGTCCTCTATAAGGTCGGTTTGGTCAGACCAAAGAGCTTTGTTCTGGTAGACGGTATTGATGACTCACGTTGCACAGCTGCGCCCACACACGTTGCAGCCTCTGTTGCCGTGGACGAGGTGACTGACGCGCTCCTGCTGAAGACAATGGGGGCCTCCAGTACGTCGACTAAGCTATGCGTTGCGGCGGCGCAGTCCAACCACCATTAGCGCCCGTCGCTCTGGCCGTAAGTACGTCCAAGCGCCGGCACTGCGCCACAGCCTCTAACCACCGTTCTCGGCCTATTACGAAGAAATTGATTTCCGACCGATCCTACCAGTTCCAGAAAGTGTGTCTTACGGCGCTGGACTTTTGCGGAATACTGATGGTACACACTCACGCAAACTCACCCACCAGGTAGGGTGTCGCATGCGACTCCGATCCGTACTCCGGATGTACCATTACTTGTCGGCTCTTTTCGAGGTGAGTACCTTAGCTGTACGACTCCTACCACACGAAGATCCACTGTGCTACTGCATGTGTGGGAGAGCGTATTATAAGGAGGCCAGGCCGCGGGAGATCAATGATAATACTGTTGGGTCGAGGAATGTCAAGGGGACTCAGCGCCGCGCGTGCAGGCTTTCCGACCTTCCTTCGGTCTCCTTCAATGTCCCCTGCGAGCGAGTGCCACGAAGTTCTGTAGCAGCGCGTCCTACAGAATAAAGTCGGTGCGATTTGTCGCGACTTACAGCTGGAGAAACAAAAGACATACGCACTTACCGCATATGGTGCTGGAGCGCACCAATTACGACATACGATCGGGTTTGGAGGGTAGATGTCTGCTATGACTTCACACCATAACACCCGATGGATTCCATTGCGCAATCGCTAAGAAGAGCGGTGGCGCACACCGGACAGAGACGTATATAGTCCTGCACCGTCCCGGACGCATCTCTTGACAAATTGTCAACGCACTCTCACCTCACCTCACCATATTCATTCCATACATGGCCTTACCACCATCTTGAGCAACTCCATAGCACGATGCCGGTGAGTACTTGCGTAAACGATGTTGCAAGACGAAGGTGTGAATCTAACGAACCGTGTGTTCACAGAAGGGAATCAAGGACGAGGAGGGTCGCGTCATTGAGGTTAACGACGTCGTTGAAACGAAGTACCGCGGGGGCAAGCGCCAAGGACGGGTAAGTACCTCCTTCTGCTGCTCCGTCTCCCGCTTCCTGCATGCTGACATGCGCGTGCGATAGGTGGAGGCCGTTTTGGAGAACGAGAGGGACGTCCGGGAACAGGCACCCGACCTCGGCGTCAAAGTGACAAACCCTCCGAAGGTTGTCTTCCAGGACCAGGTGAGTACCATCATGTCCAGCGACAACCCACCCACCTCTGACGTTTTGATCCAGCATGGTCACCGTGTCGCGCACAACCCGCAGACCCTGTCCCATGTCGAACCTGAGACCGACAGACCCGACGCTGTACCAAAGTACAGCAACGAGACGGGCATCTCAACGGAGGAGTAAACCAACGTCGGTAGCGGCAGCAGTATATCCTATCCTCTCCTGCAACTGGTAGTGAGAGACTGTACAATCAACGAGTGCTCCATGACCCACTTTGTGATATTGTCGCGTGGAGGATCAAGGCCTCTGTATATCGGAGTCGGAGTGTCGGGGCGTCCCAGACTTCCGGAGCCTACGTAGGTGCTTTTATACATGCCAGTCGACAGAGCGCATGGACCCGGAGCAAGGCAGAGTCATGAGCACAAGATCCTCGGGGCAACCTCGCGGACGGAAGTCGAGGACGCAAAGGAAGACTTGAGCAGGAGAAATGATGATGATCACGGGTCCTCGAGCGACCACGTCGCTCGGGCGCCTGCGACATCCAGACTTCAGCTTTATACCTCTTCCTCGTCCGGTCGCGCTGGCAGCTGCCTCTCTCTTTTCTATCTCGTCTCTGCCTCAGTATCTGCGCCGACGACGGCGATGGCAACGATGACCAAGACAACGACGGAGGACGCCTCGCTGCTCGACAAACTCGACGACCTCGTCCCCGCCCCGCTCGCGCAGTTCGACGCCTTCCCGAAGCTGCCGACGACCTACAAGGCCCGCTCCGAGTCGCGCGGCTTCCTGACGCTCTTCGTGGCATTTGCAGCCTTCCTGCTTGTTCTCAATGACCTGGGAGAGTTCATATGGGGATGGACAGACTATGAGTTTGGCGTGGACATCGACAAAGCGAACACGATGGATATCAACGTGGATATGGTCGTGAACATGCCGTGCCAATGTGAGTATTTGCTTATATTCTGCTGTCCGGTATTGTTCGTTTCCGTTGGATACTTGCATATCTGCTGCGCGACTGTCTCCCGTCTGCTCCGAGCTTCTGTTCGTGCCGCGCACTTCCGGCTAATCAGAGGCGGTCTTGAGCCTCTTTACAGACGCTGCTGAGACACTTGGAGTAGATTGAATGAGGGGATTGCTTTCAGCTGCCAGCTGCAGTGGGCTGCGTGCTTTTGCGGCCAAGAGCATGTGCATATGGGCTCCAGACACCGTGCTGGTACGATGATGCGTCTGCGCAAGCACGGCCCGCCAAAGTTAGCTGGGCGGGACTAGAGCATACCACGATGCTGACATATCCAACCTTGCACAGACATCAGCATCGATCTCCGGGACGCTGTGGGTGACCGTCTGTATCTCAGCGACGGTTTCCGCAGAGACGGCACGAAGTTCGACATCGGCCAGGCAACTTCGCTGAAGGAGCACGCCGAGGCACTGTCAGTGCGCCAAGCCGTGTCTCAGTCGAGGAGCTCTCGCGGCTTCTTCGACATACTCCTCCGGAAGTCGGGTAACCAGTTCAAGCCTACGTACAACTATGAGCCAGCTGGGACTGCGTGCAGGGTCTTCGGTACGATTACCGCGAAGAAGGTTACTGGTAAGCACCGATCTGCTGGTTCCGTTCGACTTGCGTCACTCACTCACCACGTAGCAAACCTGCATGTGACGACCCTCGGCCATGGCTATGCCAGCCATGAGCACGTTGACCATAAGTGTCAGAGCTTCCAGTCCCGGAACCAGCGCGATACTTACGCTAGACTGGTTTAGTGATGAACCTCTCGCATGTTATCACCGAGTTCTCCTTTGGCCCATACTTCCCGGACATCGCTCAGCCGCTCGACAACTCGTTCGAGCTGACACATGATCGTGAGTGCGTCTGCGTGAAGTGCTTGACTGGCTCTGACCTCGATGCTAGCCTTTGTCGCGTACCAGTACTTCCTCCACGTCGTCCCGACGACGTACATCGCGCCGCGCTCGAAGCCGCTCCAGACAAACCAGTACAGCGTGACCCACTACACGCGCGTGCTCGACCACCACCGCGGCACTCCTGGCATCTTCTTCAAGTTTGACCTCGATCCCCTGAAGATCACTGTCCACCAGCGAACGACATCCTTGACCCAGTTTCTCATCCGGTGCGTGTGACGTTCTAGAGTATCCCTCAAGCCTCGTCTGACCTCTCCTCAGATGTGTCGGAGTGATCGGCGGCGTCTTCGTGTGCATGGGCTACGCAGTCAAGATTGGCACCCACGCCGTCGAAGCCGTTACCGGGGCAGACAAGACGAACGGCATCGTCGCCGCAGAGTCCACGAGCATCAGCACGAACCTGCGCAAACGCTTCGGCTCTGGCGACCTCCGCCTCCGTCCTGGCGGGCACAAAGAGCGCGTCGTGCGCCAGGGCAATAGCTGGGTCGTCGAGGGCGGCAGTCCGTATGGCAGCTATGCCGGCACCCCGGTGTCCGCGAGCTTTGGTAGCCCGCTGCCCAGCGCGAGCCCGTACGCGCCGTCGTTCCCCTTCCCTGGCAGCCCGAACCCCGCAACCGCGAACGGCACCCCAAGGAGCGCGTCGTACGGCCTTGGGATCAGCCCGAACCCCGCGCTGAGCCCAGGACTGAGCCCGCGCATCGTCTCCTCCCCCGCTGGGCCTCCTCCACGCTCGTCGATGCTCTCCCCACACACGCCTGGGTCTCCATTCCCAACTGCTGCCACCGCGGGCTCGCCGTACAGCCCGGCGCACCAGGGCTCGACACTATCGACGCCGAACACGCCGAGCCTATATGCACACTTCCCCCAACCCCCAACCCAGGCACCCCGGCTGCGTACGGCGCGCCTGGGGGGAGTGTGTTCGCGAGTCAGCAGGCAACGCTGAGTCCGCCGCCGTCGTCGACGTCCCCGCGGCCGAGCAGCTTGCGGCATTCGAGCAGCGGGAATGGGAGTGCGAATGGGGGCGTGAGCTCGGCAAAGAAGGATGATTAGAGGAGGGAGGCGGCGCGTCTGCTGGGTACGAGCTAGGATTGTATATGTATCTATTTGCTGTGGGTAGCTTTCCCTGTCTCGATCGTTTCTTCTCGTGGGTTGTCAGAGTGCAGTGTGGTTCCGGACGGAACTTTGTGAGTGTGATGTCGGTGGTTTGGGACTCGCATGGCTGTTACGTAGGCGTATTAGGTGAGCGCTAAGCTTCTTGCATTGTCGAACTTGACCTCAACCATCGACACAGCGTTCATCAGTCTGTGTGCTCTACCTTTTCTACCACCTGCAATCTCTCGAATCTTTCTCCGCGTCCCACGATCGACTTGTCTTGTTCTGCTGCGTCGGAAGTCCGAGTATTGGATCGAATTAGTTGGTTGTCTGTGCCACAGGTCGCGACTATACTGGCCAATTTGAATACTGGTCATGGCTCAACGTATTCGCATGCGTACGTGCGCTCTTTCTGCTTCGCTGCACAGGTGTGCTGATGATGTGCAGCATACTGTTCCGCATTCTGCCAATGTGATGGGCTTCCTCGCGAAGCCAGTACCAGCGACATGCTGACCGAAGACGAACCTCCATGCACCTCCGTCCGCGACTCAGACTGTAGCATTGTGAAGGAGTCGCCATGTGCCGATCCGTTCTGTGCGGAGAAGTTGGGAGGATCGCGTGCTACGGGTAACATAGTCGAGGCTCGTATTGTGAGTCTGTCGTACTCTGGCGCAACGCAACCGCTGCGGGTGTGCTCACATAGTCTCATAGGGAACACATACCCACGCCGGGTACGACACCGTACACGACCTCAAGTCGGTCTATTTGGCTGTTCTTTGGGTGGTCCTCCGTCACATGCAACACATCCTTGGCGAGGACTACTGCGAGGTCACGCTGACCTACTGCGATTCGAACGGCATAGTCAAGCGCAAGCAGCATTGGCTCACTGCACGAATGGACGTCCATGGATGCGACTTCACAGTTTGCATCAACCAGCCGCTTACCGACTTCATGGAGGACTTCAGGAACCTCGTCGGACAGCACTTCGACCGCGCCGATGATGCAGGTCGTATCTTGACTTGTGATGTCGTCCATGCGACTTTCGACAAAGCCCTTGTCCGCTGGGATTGGTCATTCCGGGAGGACATGCGATCACCCCGCCTCAATGACGGCCTCGACACGCCTATCTTCAAGGTCAATGAGCGAACACATGAGGAGCAAAAGGCGAGTCATTTAGTTGCATGCCCTACACCTAGATCGCTCACGCCTCTGTACGTTGCAGGGTTCAAAGTGGTTCATGGCTTGGGAGCTTCTCCGTAGCGCACCGGTCATCCATGGCGTGCATCACGACCTCGAGAGCTCCTTCTGGGCTCTCCTCTGGATTGTGCTCCGGCACACGAAGATCAGCATGCCCGCCGACACGTGGGAGAGTGTGTTCCCGTATGGTGACGACAAGAGGACCCGCGATGCGAAGCGCACTTGGGTTGGCGACGACGACGAACACGAGGACGAGGAACAACTGGTTGTGGTCAACAACGAACCCCTCACTACCCTGCTCTTCGACCTCCGTGCGCTCGTCCGGCGGAACATCCTCAAGCGGAAGACCTGGCGGTTCACCTACGACGTTGTGCTCACGTTGCTCCACGCTGCCGTGGAGAAGCAGGGGTGGCCAGCCGACGACCGGCAAGAATACACTGCGCCGACCACTCCCGTCGTGTTCTCCTTGATAGCTCCCCAGTACGACATTCCCGACAGCGAGGCTCCCCATGCGAGAGGCAGGAGTGCTTCAACTTTCCGAAACACCTACCACGATCAGGTACTCGCTGCTCAGCATGAGCTTTCCCGGAGCCAACCGCCTTGTCCTCTGCCCGTGGATCATCGGTACTCCGTGACCCAGGGGGTCATATCCCTCATGGAGCCCAAAAAGCGGGCGCTGGAAGAAGACATACCAAACGACGCAGCTGTAGCCCAGCTCTTAGCCAAGCCGGCTGCACCTAGGTCCAAACGGCCGAGGATAGAGATTGTTACGGTGCATGGTTCAGACGGGGAGGTGACGGTTCGAGATCATGACTCGGCAATGAACGGTTGAATGCTTAGCCCGAGTATCTCTGCTGTACTAGTATCTAGTATTCTTTCACTTGTCTTCTTGCTATGGTGAGGCTGAGGGGGTGAATCTGATTCTGAGCCCGAAGAGCGGTGGACCAGGCCCGATAGGCGGAGAGCGCTTAAGTTGCAAAGGAACATGGGCGCTAAGACGCCTGGTGCTTCTTGGACTTCGCCACTCCTGCTCGTAATCACGACCGTCTACCCTCTTGAAACGCAACTCAACGG
Organism: Cerioporus squamosus; assembly: GCA_022592435.1. Taxonomy (NCBI): domain Eukaryota; kingdom Fungi; phylum Basidiomycota; class Agaricomycetes; order Polyporales; family Polyporaceae; genus Cerioporus; species Cerioporus squamosus. The sequence goes on from JABYQS010000043.1 coordinate 193,174, forward strand.
GTAGCAAGAGTGGACACACGGTAGCCAGCGGTAGCGGTGTACAAAGTGAGCCATCCGTTCACTCACCACAACGCTGCAAGTATGTTTAACAATCGGATAGACACAATTGGTTCCTGCAGTTCGCAACCACCCCAGTCGCAATATCCTCGGTTTTGCGAGTTTAAGGCAGATTTATGGAACCTATACCGGAAGTACAAGTGGCGTGTCCTACGTCCGTCGATGACGTTTTGATGAAAGCTCGGAGCGAATCTTACAGTGAGGAGAGAACGGTATGGTAACTGATCACAGTCATACGGGATTGCTTGACTAACCAACGCATAGGGCACATGTCACTTTACCGCCATGGAGGTTCTACAGTTGAAAAAATGGAACACCGTCCATCACGTTTACTACGACCTCGAGTCGTTCTATTGGGTCTTTGTGTGGCTTGTTCTGCGCCACACGCGGAACTCGCTCGGCCACGGATACTGCTCAAAAGTCTTCGCATGTGGCGACACTCGGGTTATGGCTGCACAGATGAAATACTTCTGGATCCTGCCTTTTACTGTCAGCGGCGTGCGACGCTTTGAACTCCAGGTCGAGAGCAACGCACCTCTTACCGCCCTAATGGAAGATCTCCGAGTCCTCATGGCCGATGCCTGCTACTGCTCCCGCGGTCCCCCGCCTACACTCCTGACACACGATTCCATTCTCAGGGCCCTTCGGAAATCCATAGCTCACCCAGCAGGATGGCCGCGGGAGGACTCCGTTCCCTGTACGCCGCTACCGGAGAAGACGCTCGAGACTCCGAATGTCGACATCCCGGAACAAGGGTATGCTAATGGGTTCGAAGAAAAGGACGATAGCGACAGACCAAGTGCCGTCGATGCCGATGTCCTGCAAGCTCCAAAGCAAGGTATGACAACACGCTTTGGGGCGAAGCGCTGCTCTACTAATGCTGACTCTGCCCTGCCCTAGCCGGTTCGTCTCCAGCCCTCACATCCGCACCGCCGGAAAGCGCAGGGGCGCTTTCTCACAAGAGGCGGAGGAAGGAGGTGCGGCAAGGTGCCCGCGTGGGTGACGAGACTAGCTCAACGAGCCTCGCTAAACAGCAGGAGAGTGGTTCTGGGACTCGCTGGGCTGGTCGAAAGAAATGGACGTCTAAACGGACACGTTTTGGCTAGTAACATGAGACGTAAATGGCATCCTGGCGTACCCTGCGTCCATACGTCTACATCCAGGACCCTCTCTATCCGCCTTGGCCCTCGACCACTTCGCATAAGCAAACAATCTGTACGATTACTAAGTCGTAACCCTACAATCCGAGTCGGTGTGAGAACCTTATGGCACATCGTGCGTACACGAGTAATGGTAAATTCGGAATACGGATCCGAGTCGCATGCGACAGCCTACCTGGTGGGTCAAGTTGCATAAGTCATAAGTCTGAACCATCCGCCGCCAGTATTCCGCACAAATTCAGCACCGTTAGATACACATTCTGGAGCTGGTAGGATCGGTCAGAAATGAACTTCTTCGTGTTGGGCGGAGAACGGTGGTTAGAGGCTGTGGTGCAGTGCCGGCGCTTGGACGTACTTACCGCGAGGGCGACAGGCGCTGACGGTGGTTGGACTGCGCCGCCGCAACGCATAGCTTAGCCGACGTACTGCGGCCCCCATTGTCTTCAGCAGGAGCGCGGCAGTCACGTAATCCACGGCAACAGGGGTGCAACACTGCTGCAACGTGTGTGGGCGCAGCTGTGCAACGTGAGTCATCAATACCGTCGACCAGAACAAAGCTCTTTGGTCTGACCAAACCGACCTTATAGAGGACGAAAGAGGCGTGGCACCGACCGACGACCACGACCATCCCCACTTACCAATCTTGTACGCTCACGCTCGACTGCTACACCGCTTCTGGACTATCTTTTGGCTCGCTGCACAGACTGACTGTGTTCCGAACCAACCGCAGCGGTGCCCGCTGATTCTTCTTGCCATCCTGGGGCATCCGATCAATCCACAAGGTCTGTGAGTTGTCATCGCTTCGACGTTTTGGCGATTGAAATTAACGGTGACGCCCGGTTTCTTTATGCGGCGCGGGGACTCCTGCCGAACACGGGGCGCTTATAGACCAACCCATTGTTCTTCCCAACCACGACCTGAACCTCACAGCGACTATAAAATGTCCATCTCAACAACTTGCATCGGCACCTCCACCTGCCGCTCTGCGAGCAGCGCAGGTATGGGCTCACTTTCTGCGACCCCTCGCTCTGCCAAAGCGTCAAGCACCGCTAACACGCCGTCACAAGTTCTTCAAAGCAGCCCTGTTGTCTACGAGGGATGGAAAGCCGAGCTCCGTGAACGGATCCACGTCTATCCCGGGACCATCAAGAACTTCCTTGACACCTTCGTCCCGTCTTCCCATCCCTACACACTCACGGACGATGTCTCAACGGCGTTCTCCCAGTATAAGTCGCGGAAGGGCAAGGAGGTGAAGAGTTACCCTGGATTGGTGCGTACTTCACGATCGCATTTCCTTCTTTTGTTGACATATAGTGAAGATCACCGGGTTGAACCACCTCGTCTCCTCCTTCGACCCCGAGCACAAACCTTCCTTCCACAACACACGGAAGCTCATGATGCCCTTTCCCTTTGCCGACTTCGCCGAAAACCACCATGCCTCATCTCCTGATATCGCCGTCGGCTTTCCTGGTGCCAACACCTCGGATGCGGACCTGGCGATCATGGAGTGGCAGGGAATCTGCATAGCAATGGAGGTCAAGTCGACGGCGTCAAGGGACCCGTTCGTGCCCGGAAGGAAGGGTAAGGAGAACAATCGCACTGCCATTCAGCTCTCTCGCAATGCTCGTAACCTTCTACTCTCCCACGGCTTCCTCGCGGCCTTCGTCATCGGCATCTACGGCGACAACGTCCGGATCGCGCGCTACGACCATACGTGCGCCATCGTTTCTAGGCCCTTCAGTATACGAAAGAACCCGCGTCTTCTTCAGAAGTTCTTCTGGAACTTCACGCACCCCATGATTGGAAGGACAGTCGTCGGCTGCGATCCGACCGTTTGCAAGCTCAACACTGCCGACCAGGATTGGATCAAGTCTCAGCTCGAGCAAGCCGAGGAGGATGTCCCTTCTCTCACGAGGGAGATCGACAAGGGCCGCCGCGTCGTCGTGTTAAACGAGGCCGACCAGACGTACAAGACATATCTTCTGTACCACTTGGTGGACGTCAACGCTCGCCTCTTCTCTCGTGCGACGACGGTCTGGCGTGCGATGGAGGACACCCGCGATCCCAATGCCGACGACTCTCAGACCACTACGTCCGACGACTCCCAGACCACTTCTGACGACTCCCAGACGACCCAGTCCTCGACCGCATATACACCGGCGAAGACTGTCATCTTCAAGGAAGCATGGCGTCAACTCGTGCGCACACCAGAGACGGAGTTCTACAAGCGCATGTCAGCGACGTTTGGGGAGGACAAGACCAAGTGGCACGGCCTTGCGAGGTTCGTATGCGGCGGGGACCAAGGACAAGAGGAAGTTCGCCAGTGGGAGAAATCCTCTCCCAACGTGTCCGCCATGGATGGTCAACGAGACCTGCGACTTTACCCATCGTCCAACGCAGCCCCTCCACCACCCGCCTCTACCTCGGATCAAGTTGCCTCTGCACCGCAGGATGCACCTTTCGAGCTTCCGTATCCTCAGCATCAAACGTTCTCTTGGACGCTCGCAAAAGGCCAGAAAGAGGCTCACCGGGAACGTAGCCAGATTAGGATCGTCGTCGAGGACATCGGACGCCCCTTAACCAAGTTCACGAGCACCTTCGAGTTGGTTTGTGCAATTCTGGCGGCGATTGAAGGTACGCTTACTCCTTGTTTGAGCATCATCTCTACTCACATGTTCAACAGGACACAGGACCGCCTGGGAGACTGCGGGTATTATGCACCGGGACGTCAGCCTCGGGAACATCTTGATCTCGTCTGATCCTGACCGAAAAGGGTTCCTGCACGACTTCGACTACAGCTCTATGGAGTCCCTACCGCCAGGCCATCCATCCGCTGGTTCCACGCTCGAAGGGAGGGCATCCAGCGACGATCCACGAAGAGAGCGAACGGTATGGGTTGCCTCACAGCCCCACCGCACATCGTTGTACTCACACAAACTACAGGGCACATACTACTATATGGCTATCAATATCCTCAACTCCGCGAACATCATTCACACCATCAAGCACGACTTAGAATCGTTCTACTGGGTCCTGATGTGGGTTGTCTTGCGCCATACGAAGCACAATCTTGGTCAAGAGTATTGTGCAGAGCTCTTCAAGTTCGGCGATGACAAGGCTGGGGCTGCAGCCAAGTTGTGGTGGATCAACCCTTTCGACTATGAAACCAACGAGCGGGAGATCCAGTTCGAAGTCGAGAACAACGAACCCCTTACCATGCTGATCGAGGATTTCCGACAGCTGCTTTCGCAATCCCGTTTTTACGGGCCCGTTGGGCCCCGTCCAACTCCCATCACCTACGATTCCGTCATCCGGATCTTCCGCAAGGTGATTGCCAACCCAGCAGCGTGGCCAGAGGACGACTTCGTTCACTGTACGTTGCTGAAGAAGACCATGGAGACCGCGATCGTGGGTGCCCCGGGCGACGAGACCATCAACGGGGTTCAGGATGACGAGGACGAGGGTGTAGATGTAGACGTCGACGTGCCACTCGCCGAGGAAGACGAAGGCGACGAGATGGATGCGATCGACATAGATGAGGGAGACGAGGCGAACGATGACCCCGAGCCGTCCCACGACGACGACCCCGCTGACGACGCACCGGCCTCCGACGACGCACCTGCCCTCGACGATGCATCGACCCTCGACGGCGCACCTGCCGTCAACGAGTCTGGCGTTGACAACGGTGCTGGTAATGTCGCTGAACCGCAGCAGGGGCCTACGACGCGCTCGCGAGCCAAGCGCAACGCGGCAGGTGTCGCAGCACCCGGGCCCGCCCCGGTGCCATCTGGCAGCGGCGGGTCGTCCAAGCGGCGGAAGACCAACCCGCCGCAGCCTCCGGTCGCACGCAATGGCAGTGGCTCAAGGAGCCGAGGGAAGAAGACCTCTACGACTCGCCGGGGCTCAGGTAGTCGAGGTAGACGGTAGACGGTACTGTAGCACGAGCTTGATTCTGACTAAGAGGGTAGCGGAAACGTTGGCACGTTATGAGTCGCTGCGATGCTGGCCATTTGCCCGACTCGCACCACTCTCCTTCATCACGATGACATGTACTCTCCTTTCTCAGTTACGACAATCCTGTGCACTAATCAGTTTGAGAATGATGACCTTGGATGAGCCACTGGTTCATTCCAGAGAGGCCCGAGATCTTGCTTATGACATCTTTCAGTTATATATTGACTCAAGCGACCATGCTAGAGGATGACAACGTGTGGCAGGAGGAGGCTTATGATCATGAGAGGCCTGCGCAGTAGCGTTCGATAGAACGGCGGGCCCGCCGGGCGCTCCATAGCCACCACGGTCAACTTGACCGCAAACGCTACCTAGTACCACCTACCGGTGCAACCTCTCTAACTTGGATTCCATCACTTTTTTTCTGTGCTGACGACGTATCGTCTGCTTACAAGGCAAATGGCCGAAGACCGAAGGAACACCGAGAAGCCCGCGCCCGGTGGTCAACCTTGATCTTCAAGTTCCTCGCGGCATGTTCTTGCATGATCCTTTGTGGCCACGAAATTCCGTTATTATATCGGGTCGCACGCACCGCGGCAACTGTGCCATTTGCCGACGAAGAGGCTCTGAGTTGCGCACACCTGCCGAGTGGAACCCTCCTTCAGCTGTCGGTCCGGGTGCTCAGACAGGTCGTCGTCAAGAGGGAATCATTTGAATTTGTTACACGAGTATACACAATCACACCGGAGGTATTGGCATGGCAAGACACAATTCGAGAAAAGATTGAACAGCCATAGTACAGTCAGCTGAGCTCTCAGGCTTCAGACTTCAGGCCGCGTCGTCGGGCATGACGAATTTCGCATGAAGCCCAGGCCACTGAGGCGCAAGCTCCATGTAGGGGTCGCGGTCGCGGCACAGGTGCTTGGCCACGAACATGGTATGGTAGAACGACTGTAATTATATTCAGGGACAGTGTCCTTGGTACCCGTGAGATGCACGTACCAAGCCAAGAATGTTGGGCCAGCCCGTCTTCGTTGGCCATATTAAGCCCATACCCTCGTCATTGGCCACGAACGCGCGGGCCGGTCCGCGCACGGTCACCTCAGTGCCTGCCTTGTTGACGAAGTCGTACTCCACCGCGCACCAATCCAACTTCTCGTTTGTCTCCGGTGACGAGTCTTCAGTCACGAAGTAGGGCGCCGCATCCTTCACGGCGCCTTCTCGGGTGGCTGTGAAGATCTTCTGGGAGAGATGCTGGGCGGCGTCGGCTGGAAAGTAAGACAGTGCGGTTCCTGACCCCGTAACGAATGGTGTGAGTTATCAGTCAAGGTAGTATAAGGAGAGCGAGATTCGGAACCATCAACACGTACCAGTGTCAACGACGAAGAGCTGGTCGTTGAGCTCAATGACTCCATCCTCCCGGAGTTCGACTTCAAGTGGAATGTGGTAGGGATTCCACCGCTTGATGGTCATAATCCGGATGCGGCGAAGTTTCACCATCCAATTACCGGGGCGGGTGTCTGTGGCGTATACATCGATCTTCTTGAAGGAAACGTTGGGCAAAATCGAAGGCCACCGGTTGAAGATCAGGTAGCTCGGCCACATTCTGTCAGCGTGAGCTGTAAGGGTGCATATCAACGGAGTGAGTGGCACGTTGTACGTACCTCGGAATCTTGCCCACAGGACGCTCCTTGACCGTGTACCGCAAGGCGAAGTATAAGATTATCTCCTCCCTGGGCTACAGTCCGAGTCGCTGTCATGATCTAGCGGATTCGACGAGGAAGAAGACGCCACTCACGTTCTTTGGCCGGGGCAGGACTGTTGCCAGAACGCTCAGGAAGCTCTACAAGGCAGTAATAAGTAACACGCGTTGGTAAAGTCACACAGCGGCGTACCGGACAGTCGGGCGCGAAGGCACGTTGATAACTGGGAGTCATGAGTAAGCGGCAATGAAAGAGGATAGATCAGACAAGCACCTACTCCATTGTCCCAAACCCGAGAAGACCGTCGAAGTCTTCGAGTACCGCGAGAGCGCGTGTGCACGCGTAGAGTATCTCAAATGTGTACCGTAGGGGGAGAGCGTCCTTCTCTACCTTCTTGCCCCACTTGAAGCAGTCCTGCAGCTCGACTTCCATGGGAGCTGTGGCGACGCGTACCACTGCATCAAATCAGCATATAGCATAACATGGTAGGATGATGCTCGACTGCTCACATCCCATGCTATCGTCGATATACTTGACATATGGTGGCAGTGGAGGGGGATATGTCTTCTGTCTAGGAGGAGGAGGGCTTACGCCGAAGGCATACACTTTACTCAACGGCACGGTTCGCTTGGGGAATGAACTGATAGTGTAAGCAGATCTCTGAGGATCGTCCTCATCGACGACAGCCAGTTCAAGGAGGTGCGGGCTGTAAAGCCATCTGTGATAAGTTCACGGTCACAATGGGAATGGAGCGACAACGTCATATGGTGAGAGGATGGGACTCACGAGTCATTCGAACCTGCACGCAGTCGTCAATGGATGCCAAACACCATCACATCAGTGGCAGATCCTACCTGTGTCGATCTCGACCTTGAACAGGGTGTCGTCACGACCACCGCTGAAACCGGGATGTTCCTGGGTTGCGCTCTACAGGCGATGAAACTCAGGGTGGTAGATATTGTTGAGTCTGACATACCATGAATAGCCTGTAAGTGTGCGCTATACGGATCGACGTTACAATGTCAGTGCTTCCATAGCACGTATATGCTGGACCGGAGGCTCACCTTTCTTGGCCCGTTCTATGGCTCTCGTAGTAAGTAGCGTTTGATCGATGGCGCCGAGAGTCATGTATCGTCCGTTGTAGGCCAGTATCATGTCCCCGTCCGCTGAGACTCTAGAGTGGCTCACAAACTCGTCGACTGGTAATGTCACCTTCTTGAGCTGGTCCGAGAGCTCTGTCGCAACATCTAGAGTCGCCTACAAGACGCATGCGGTCAGTTTTCTTCGACCAAGTCTCTGGCAGACAACAATGCAATATACCTCTGAACGTGCCGAGGCTTCTTCGTACAAGGTAGACCCCGCTGTATCGGCATCAGCAGCCTCATCGTCGATATTCTGATCACTCGCAACCCCAAAGATGTCGTCACTAGTGTTGAGGGTTACGGAGTAGGAGAGGCCTTTGCGCAAGGCATCGGCGATACGCTGCGGACGACTCGTCAACTATAACCGGCATTCTCCCGCAATACTTGACATACACGCTCGAGCGAGCTAGCGTCTGGTAGAGGTGCCGACAGGCGCAGGACGATGGGAGCATCTTCGGGGTCACAATCCTGAGGTTGGGTGGCCATGATGCAGAGTCGATGTGGTGAGGGGAGGTACGCCAAACGCCAGAACACCTCAGTGCACCTTTATATCCAGTAGTCATCGGAGTTTTCGTTATCTCCTCGAGCGTAGAGGTACGGAGCAGAGATGCCCCACATACGCAAGTCGGTCTGCTACTGCCAGCGTTAGTGATGGACGGATACGAAGGATGTCGGGGTCCGACAGAAATCATGGGCGCATCACAGAAGCACGAAAGCTTGCAATAGTGTGCACATACAGTAACAAAAAGAAACAGTCCTCATGTCGCAAGGGCCGGTGAGAAATGAACGTGCCCCACACAATGGCAAGGAAGGTCAACTGATCGACGCAGTGCCAGAGAGCGACCTTACAAGGCCAAGCAGGAGTGTGTCCTATCCTGCCCGGGCGTCGGATCTCTATTGTACAGACAACCAAGAGGCCGAGGTTCGGGTAGTTCCACTGAAAGCTCTGACTCGCATGCGTGCGACCCGGGCGACTCGAAAGCCATCTGAGCCAACAAAACACAAGAAGATCAGCAGTGGCGCCTTCTCGCGCTTCCAAGTACCAGAATCTACGACTTCTCAACCACCATGTGTTTCCGAAACCAGTGCAGCCGCGCGCGCAGGAACGACACCATACGGTGCGGCGGTGGATGCACCCTCGAACACGCACACCTCGTGTCAATCATCCATTTGTGCGCATCAAGAGTCTGAACAAGGCTGAGCTCGATGAATCCGTGTATCAGGATCCAGCAGAACGGTGCGATGATGAATGCTGGCGCGAACGAAGACACACACTGCCTCATATTGCCTGCGATAATCGGACCAGAGAAATTGCAGTGAGTACTCACCTAGTTCGTAATTTGCGTCGCCGTGGCTGCTAGATGGTCCGGTTGAGGACGTTAGAATCGGGTTGTCTGAGTCACAGCGCCGCAGTGCCAGTGTGGCGACGGCAGCCTGTCGAACGGGTCCCGCGAGGAGAACATCCAGGGTCTGCGTAACGGGGTGTAATGATGCCCAAGCTGAAGCTGAATTTGGGGAGACAGAGCAGATGCATATACCGATACCGGCCGCCTCGAGGTAAACGTCGAGGCCGGCTTGAGGTCAGCGCAGAGTAGGGCTGCTCAATTCTGGTCGGTCGCTCGGTCGGTCGGTCGCTGAGTGAGCGCTCCAGAGGTGATGGGAGACTAGGCGAGACTGCCGACGTCGCCTCCTTCCTACTTGAGTCTCGCTAGACTCGGCTATAGGCTTCATCAATGCGTTCTGCGACCAGCGACCAGCGACCGACCGACCGACCGACCAGAATTGAGCAGCCCTAGTCTGAACTCGCCTCCCCTGGGCGTCTCTATATCGGGCTGTGTTAGGCGCTCACGACGCGCAAGGTGACCGCACTGCAACGGACGCATCCTTTCCGCCCTGCTGAAATCCTGGCAAAATGGTAACGTTACTTGATTCCGCCAGGTGGGATATCTTATGTTTACGAGACGATAAGCCTCCAAGGAAAGTCTCGTTTAGGGAGGGTTGGAAGGCTTATAGACCTATTGTGGCAAGTGTAAGGGGGTTACGTGCAATGTTTTAGAGATAGCAAAACTCTTACTTTCAGCAATCCAATTTCTATGCCTTTACTAACCCCGGAAAGGATGCTTTCTTTGCAGTGCCGTTTACAACGACCGTGACCACCATTGTCCCGTCAAGACACTGCGGCGACATACACTCTCCGCGGTCGATCCTCTCGCGTTTCTTTCGCTGCTGCGAGCACCATACAGCATACTTATCTGGCGTGTTGAGACGGCCACTGGCATGACTACCGTGGGTGCACCTGAGCGTATATCGTCGGTGTTTTGCCTCCTTTCCACGCGGTTCCATGGCTAAGCTCATCACCCAGACTTCAGGCGTTGAATTTGGATATCCTTGAGATTGTATTCTCAGCTTTAGCAGTACAAGACCTGTGCTCGCTGTCGGTATGCTGCAAATGGCTCCGGCTTGCCTGCGTGCCTTTCCTCTTCCGAAGCCTTACTGTTAAGCTGTATCGCCCTCTCCATCGAGACAGGTTGATCAATAGCTCAATCTGGCCTTACATTCGGTGTGTCCTATTTTCTATAGAACGATCAAACAGCTTACTCGACGTCACAGATCACTGACACTCGTCGACATGTGTCCTGATGCCGGTGCGCCGGAAAGAAGCGAAGAGGAGCTCACCACCTACCGGCCGCTACGGTTTGCGGAGGACCTTTTGACTTGCGGCGTCTTTGATCCGCAAGTCCTGGACGACTTGATGGCTAACATGACCGGTCTCGGGGCATTGACATTCGACCTCCCCAGTGGCGGCGTTGTCCCTCATGGCCTGCCGTGGAAGGCTCTCAAAGTCGTCTTATCATCCACATGTCTTCGTGAGCTTGCTCTGACATGCCTCCGAACCACTCTCCAATGTCCGACGGACTGGCCAACAGAGCTGCACGCTCTCGCCACCATGTCTCTTCCTCCCCTCACCGCGCTGAAATACATCCTCGACCCATACCGCCAAGCCCCACGTGCCTACCCCTCGGAGACGGACGTTATGAACAAGTTGGCAGAGAGGCTTCACGGATCTCTTGTCGCGTTGGAGCTACCGATAGAGTCGGCCAACCTGCATTCCATGTCTCGCGTTCAGTGGCCGCACCTGGGCGAGCTCCGCCTTATGGGAGAGTTCTCTCCACCCCCTCCCCTCACACTCGTTTCCGTTCTGTTCAACATGCCACGACTCCGCTTGCTTGAGCTGAAGCTTACACCACTCGCAGGCTCAGACATGCCGCCAATCTGGCCGCCCGGATATGTCACTGCGATTGAAGGCTGTCCATCGTTCGAGCTCGAGACGCTCACCCTCTCATACCCTCACGCTCACGACGAGTTTTTCTCCCATCTCTCACCCACCGTGCGCAATCTGTCGTTGCGTTGCTGGCCCCACTACAGCACATACCAGTGGACGTACGCCGACCGCTACAAATGGATGATCGAAGGCCGAGAATGGCATTGTTCTGTCCAGTCGTCATCGTCATTGCTCCGCATCCTGGAGAACTGTGGCCCGACACCCCTCCAGAATCTGGAGATTGAATATAGTGCAGATCACAGAGATACTTCGCTCTTATCGCACATCGCTGTCGCTTTCCCAGCGTTGATATCCCTGAAGATATACCGTTATAGAGCGAACGGCGATGCTACCGTACCAGTTGTGAGTGTCATACTTGACCTCGCCCTCTTTGTCTGTTGAGCCTGCGCATTACAGGAAGCGATCGCCCAAGAATTGTCGGCTCTCAAGTCACTCAGGACCCTCCGGCTTCACTTGGACTTCGCAGACACGCCAGAGAGGACTATGCCCAGCCGATGGAGCGGAGACCTGTGGTACAATCGGACAGAACTGACCGAGTTCCTCAGGGGCCGTTTGACAGACACGGCACGCGTGTTCGCGCGCCTCCTTGCTCAGTCACTAGAATCGATCTGGTTGTTGCGCCCAGCGGATGGTCAGTCGAGCTGGAAAGGGTTCCGCGTCACGCCTGCCGGAAGTGCCGGAAGCCCGGATGCGCAGGTTGCACTGATGTGAACGCTCCGGCTGCGAGGTGCACGCTTCCCTCCTCTAGATCTGGCGTTCGACTTCGGAAACTAACACATGCTCTCAGATGAACACAACGTCGCTCAACAGTGTGGTTGCGGCAACGCGGATGAGGTCAAGCAGCCTTAGGGTCGGTGGATGAGCTCGCAAGGCGTGCAGCTGTTTAGTGCTCCTTCGAGGCGATCCGGATGTAGACGAGCTTCACAATGCAACTTTGTATACAACGCGAGAGTTCGGACGTACGAACACAATTCTCTTCATACCAGTACATCAGTGCGGCAATATTCGGACAAGCCTCACACAAGTACAACCCAACTCGCGACCTTCACGCGGATACGCTATCCACGAATACCAATCGGACATCACTCGTCAGCGACCACGACGGAACACTTTCCGAAGTTCTTCCCGCTCAAGACGTCGACAAGCGCCTTGCCAGCGTTCTCCAATCCGCGCACGACATCGTCCTTGTACTTGAGCTCTCCGCTGGCGACGCGGGGCGGGAAGGTCCGGTAGAAGTCTTCGATGTACTTGGGCATCAGCGAGAGGAACAAGAAGCCGTGGAACGTGATCTCGCGCCAGACGAGCTGCTGGAGGTTCTTGACGTTGTACGGCTCGCTCGTGTTGTAGTTCGAGATCATGCCGCAGATCTACGTTGGCGTTGGTAACCGGCATGAGGGTCAGCGTACCAATTTATGGAGTACTACGTGGATGGACGTACGACGAAGTGAGCCTTCTGGGCAGCGAACTCGAGAGCAGCCTCGAGGGACTCGCCGCCGACGTTGTCCCAGTAGCTGCGAGGCGGGCTCAGTGCCAACGAGCTTCGAGGGGACGTCAAGGACGATGAACGTACATCTGGACAGGACCTTCTTTCTTCAGCACCTCCCGCGTGCTCGTGGTCTTGTAGTTGAAGACGACGTCCGCGCCAAGGGAGCGCACGAACTCAACCTTCTCTTCTGAGCCTGCGGACGCGATGACTTTCAGGCCCTCCGCCTTGGCGAGCTGCACTACGATTCTGCGCAAACGTCAGCAAGTGAGGTACAGAATTCGCTTGGGAGACGTACGATCCGACAGCGCCTGAGAGAAGGAAGAAGGTTACACCTCGGATCGAGGGAGGGACATAAGTTGGACGTACCAGATGCAGCTGTGACGAACACGACGTCGCCCTGAACGTTGATTGATTAGAACACGACATGTCATGATGAATCAAGAAGTATCTGCACCTTTTTCACATACGGGTGTGCGTACTCCAACCAACCGTGGTGTGCGGTCTGGCCTGGGGTGTCGTCTCAGCAGACGTCGCAAACTTAGATGACTTGGACTACTTACCGGGCATCCCGCAAATGCCAACGTACTTGTACAACGGAAGCTTCTCCTTGTTCTCCAGAACCCTCATGTGGGGCTCCTGAGGGGAGATAACGTATTCCTGGAACGCTGATAGAGTTCAGTTGCAATGCAGCCAGTAGGAACAGCATCAAACCTACGAAATATCCCGTAGACGATGTCGCCTGGCTTCATCGCTGCATTCTCCGACCGCAGAACCTTGCTAACCGCCCAGCCGTTCAGCCTGATAGGAGTGTGAGTGCGTGTGCAGCAGCAATTTCTCATGCAGCTTACGGCTCTCCGACTTTGTAGAGTCCCTGTTGTTCGAAGTCGCCGTTAGCCCCCACTCGGACACTCGGGCACTAAGGAACATACCAAGTAGAAGTCGACACTGGGGTCCTGCATCTTCCGCCTCATGTATGGGTCGACTGAGACGACAAGGATCTTGAACAGTATTCCTCCGTTGAGCGGAGCGTTCTCAAGGTCGATCGTCTGCGACTCGTCGTAGTCATATGTCTTCCCAGGGACGGGAAAGCCTGTGTAGACCAGTCGGCGAACATCAGCCACGCCTCGAAAGTGAAGGGAAAACTTCATACGGCACCTTCAGGAACTTCCTTGTACACGACTCGTGCGTTCTTGACTGGGGCCATTGCAGCTACGTGGGGGAAAGATGAAAGGGATGATGAGAGGACACGGTGTCCCAGGCATCCTTATATACATCGCACCGTCCTTGACATAGAACGTCACAACCGTGGGGAGAGAACCCTCCGGTGCTGCCGGAGGCCCAACAGTGCTTGCCATCTGTTGAGGAAGAAGGTTCACGAACTCTACAGCATATGGAAGCGCCGGCCCTGCAGGCATCAAGCGGGCACCACGGCACCCGCCTGGGTCCCAAGTCCGCGATAGGTAGTGATATGGACATCATAGGGGGCTTGTTCTTTGACTACTCCTCCAGCCGGTGCGTCATATGTTGGTATGAATTGATGCCCACGACGATCGGTCGGGTAGCGAACGACACGAGCCCGAGTGCGCGATGGAAATACCGACTAACCTGCTGGCCGAGGGGCCGAGTCTTCCATCTCATCGAACATCGAGGTTGACACCAGAGATTGATACGAACACTTACGAATCCTCGGGAACTCGGCAGATCCCTATACTTTGGCGCTGCTCCTGCATCCAGCTCTTGCGGAGTCCTGCAGTCAAAGCTGCGGAATGCCCAGGCATTCTGTAACCTCTTAACCCCGTGCCCAGAACCGGTGAACGATTGTATAGTCCTCTCTGCGTCTCATCATGTACAAGATTCCTGACTCTGAGACGTGTCAGGATAAGAGTGCACTGCGCCGGCAGAGACGGGCTCACCTGTGATAGTATCGTACAACGTAACGTGTTCCTCGCAACCTAGACAGCAGCCGGCTTGCATATCGTCTTGTGATGTAGCCAATCACCCTTCTGACACGGACCAGGCGAGCAGTACCTCGCAGTCTTGCACCGGGAGCAGGCCAGCAGTCGCACGTCGCCACGGGGCTCGCGTCCACAGAAGGTACAGATGCGGTCGCCAAGACGCTTGCGCCGGCGGTCCTCGTCGTCCACGACCTTCCAGTGCTCCAGCTGCATCCCGCGAGCAGCCCGCCTTGACATATCGACGTTCCTGCGCGCAGTCTGTCCATCCGAGTCCTTGATGTCGAGATTGCCGCCGTGCTCGAGGAACCACTGCAGCGCAGCTGCGGCCTTCCGGACAACTTCTTTGTTCCGCGTGTCCCAGATCATCGTGATTTCGTGCGCAGGGGTGCCTCCATATCTGTTCCTGTTGGTGACTACGCCGCCGGCGTCGTACAGCATCTGCGCGTATTCAGGGTCAAAGGCGGGCTTGGTCGAGATCGAGTGGTGGAGCGCGGTCGAGCCTGAGAGGTCGATGCCGTCCACGGGAACCTTGACTTCGTCGATGAGCCACCGAGCCACTTGGAGATGTTGAGTCCGTCGAGGGGGGTTGATGAGTGTGCAGAGCAGGATGAGGTTGTATATGGTGACACGAGTCGGTCCCCAGCGCATGCGGTAGATCTCCTGAGCAGCTGAAGCACGCGCGGCTTCGTCGGTGGCGGAGATGCGGTATCTTGCGACACTCTCTGCGTGCAGCAACTTCAGGCCATCGAGGTCGCCCATCATGACCGCCCCTCCAAATACGTCGAGGTCGCGAGATGGCTCCATCCTGTTGTTGGAAAAGAAGGTGCGTAGCCTCTGAGATTCCGCTCCCGAGAGGATCTCGTTCCTACGGGCACGGCTCATTACAAGTTGTGACCCAACGCAAATAGCTGTACAAGACGTACGTTTTCATCAGCTCGTCCAGGGACCTGGAGCTAGTGAGTGCCATGGAATGTCGGGCGGAACAAAGAACCAGACAAACCTGCCTCCACCCGGCGAGCCGGGAGGCACTGCCAGTGTAGCGAGGAGCCGTTCCATGTCTGCCATTACAGGTCTTGGTCTTGAAGATGTTCGAAGTTGAGCTTGGTAGATGGTGTCTGGAAGATGCAAGAAGCTTGGTGACTCGTGGTTGGCTTTGAAGTTCAGGTCAGGGGATGGAGGTGGTAAGTAAGTAAGGACTCAGGAGGCAAAGGAGGTTCGGAAAGGTACAACACGCGCTTCGGGTTAGGGTTAGGAAATGTGCCGCGATATGCATCCTTAGTGTCTTACCGCTTGCCGTACTACTACTACATGTCGCCCGAGTACTACTAGTACTGAACCTCTGAGTCACATCACCTCTGCACTGGTGGTGGTTATCTCTCTGTCGTCAGACTCACACTCTCGTTTCAACTGAAGCCCTCGACTGCGGCCGGCGTATCTGTGACTCGGACGCGACTGCGAGGATCCAGCACCACGCCGTATACAGGCCCGAACCTGGACGGGCACGAGCAGATCCCTCTTAGGCCGCTCGTCCGACCTGTTCCAAACCTTGACCTTTCACGGTTCGCCATGAAGTTCAGGTACGTACCCCCGAACGAGCACTTCCAGCACTTCCTTACATACCGACCCACGCTCGATAGCTCTTCTCTCAAGTTCAACGCTGTCGCGGAGTGGTGGGACGAGTACATTGCGTGCGTATACGTACACGTTCGCTACCTACCATCTTGCTGGTATCCTGAAATGCTATCCCAGCTACGAAGCTCTGAAGAAGCACATCTACCAGCTCGAGAAGCAGAAGGTCGGCCTGCAAGAATCCTACCACGACCTCGAGGCGAACGAACGCAGTGCTCTCATCGGCTCCGGGCCCTCCGCCTCCGAACTCACCAATACCGATGCATTCTTCATCCCCCTCCTCGACCGCGAGCTCAGGAAGGTATGCATGTTTTACGAGATGGAGGAGCAGCGCCTCGCGGACGAGGTCAGCGCGCTGCAGCAGGAGATTGAGCGACAGGAGGAGAACGGACCGTACGCGGGGCACCAGTACGAGGACGAGGAGGATGCGGATGAGGACGAAGAAGACGATGAGTTCGACTTGCACAGTCCGGGCATCAGCCGCGAGAGGACGCAATCGCCTGCCCGTCAGAGGCGAAGGCATTCTCGCTCGATGAGCAGTGCTGCGCCCGGCGTACCTTCAGGTGAGTACCCGGCCTCTTATTTTGTTCCTAGCAACCGCCCCCCTGCGTCAAGCTCACCCCTGGGTGTCAGGAAGCCGGCGGAAGGTGGACTCCAGAGCCCGTCGATATAGCGTCTCCTCGGACGAGCAGGACGACATGGAGGCGAGCATGATGTCTCTCGACCCTAACTTGGGAATCGGCCGTGGTTCGAGCAAGTCGCCTCTCGTAAGAGCACGCGCACTGGCGAGCAAGCTCAAGGACAGCATCATGTCGACGAGTTCCGCCGGACCGGAAACCGTGTGGACAGCGCGCAACAAGTACGCGTGGGACATGCAGCTCCTGTTCAAGCGCAAGATTACGAACCTCTACGTGCTCGCGACGTCGCTGCGCTCGTACGTCGAGCTGAACTACGCAGGTTTTCGCAAAATCCTGAAGAAGTGAGTCTTTCCGTTCCCTTCGTCGGGCAGACACTGATCTACTCGCAGGTACGACAAGGTCACAGATAGCAATCTCCAGGACCGGTACCTGCACGATGTCGTCGAGCAAGCGCCGCCTTTCCAGCAAGTGTCGAAGGACAAGCTGAACAACAAGATCTCGCTTCTCACCGACCTGTACGCGCGATGCGTCACGCACGGCGACACCGTCGAGGCGCGGCGCCAGCTCAAGCTGCACCAGCGCGAGCATATCGCGTGGGAGCGCGACACCGTCTGGCGGCAGATGATCAACCAGGCGCGGCGCGGCGAGGACGGCGCCGGGATGATGACGATGGGTGGCAGTCTCCTAGTCGAACCTGAACCCGAGAAGGGCCTGCTCAACGTGCAGACACCGGCAGGCCGTGTCAAGCTCACCACGAAGCAGCTATACCTGGTCGCGGCGATCGTGGTATTCATTGTTCTCCTCAACATCGACTACATCGACGGCGCGGAGGCGAACAAGTGCTTCGCAATACTGGTCTTCGCGACCATTCTGTGGGCGACTGAAGCCATTCCTCTGTTCGTGACGTCGACATTCATCCCGTTCCTGCTCGTCGTCTTCCGCGTCATTCGGGATGCCGACGGTAACGCTCTCCCCGCACCCGCTGCTACGAAGTGCGTCCCAGTTCCATTCGCCCGGAGCTCCTGCTAACAGTCTGCGCAGACATGTCTTCTCGGTCATGTTTTCGCCGACGATCATGCTTCTCATTGGAGGATTCACCATCGCGTCCGCTCTAAGCAAGACGGCTATCGACCGCGTGCTCATCACGCGCATCCTGAGCCTCGCCGGAGAGCGACCGAGCACTGTGCTGTTGGCCTTTATGGGCGTGGCGTGCTTCGCCAGCATGTGGATCAGTAACGTGGCGGCACCCACGCTGTGCTTCACTCTCATCCAGGTATGGTAGTCACCGCCCCCATCCCAGCTGTGGCTAACGACGGATCGCTGCAGCCCATCTTGCGGACATTACCACCCAAGTCATCATTCGCTCCATGTCTTATTGTGGGTGGCTCCGTCCTCCTGCAAACCATTTGCTCAAATTATTGGTACAGATCGGCATTGCTCTTGCCGCCAACATCGGCGGTCAAAGCTCGCCCATCTCCTCGCCTCAGAACCTAATCGCCATCGGCTTTATGGAGCCTCAACTCGACTGGGGTTCATGGTTCGCGGTCTCGCTGCCCGTCTCCGCCATTTCGATCGTCCTCATCTGGCTGCTCCTCCTCGTGAGCTACCGCCCTGCGCGCTCGCCCACGGGGGACGGCGACATCGAGATCAAGCCACTGCGCGCCCCGCGGGAACGCTTCACCGCGAAGCAGTGGTGGGTGACGTTTGTGTGCTTGGTCACCATCGCGTTGTGGTGCGTCGCGCACTCGATCCAGGACTACATCGGGGACATGGGTGTCATCGCGATCATCCCCATCGTGCTGCTCTTTTCCACTGGAGTGCTCAAGAAGGTGAGCAGAGCTAGGGCAGGAACGTCCAGAGTCTTGAGCTGATCTGTACAGGATGACTTCGATCAATTCCTATGGACTGTGGTGTTCATTGCCATGGGCGGTATTGCGCTAGGGAACGGTGTCACGAACAGCGGCCTCTTGGAGGTTCTCGGAGATGGTATTCGCGATCTCATCTCTGGCCTGGACCTCTACCCCGTTGTCCTGCTCCTGTCTCTTATCGTGTTGGTGCGTGAAATGTGTCTCTGCGATCTTTGGGCTCTTGAGCTCATTGTATATGTGCAGGTCATCTCGACGTTCATCAGCCACACCATCGCGAGCGTGCTCCTCGTTCCGATCGCGAAGGAGGTCGGGAAGAACATGCCCGGCGGCGACTACTCGAACCTCCTCATCTTCATCACTGGGCTCATTTGCTCGATCGGTATGGGTATGCCTGTCTCGGGCTTCCCTAACCAGACGGCGTAAGTGCTCTTCACGTCCTGCGAGATGGCTGCTTGTTCACTGATAATTATGACTTGGCAGTGCGACGCAGGAAGACGAGATGGGTCAGCTTTACCTGTCGAATGTCGACTTCTTGAAGAATGGTGTGCCTGCGAGTATCATCGCGGCGATGGTGAGTTCGAAGGTGCACATATTTCCTGTTGTTCCTTTGCTAATGTACGATGTCAGGTTGTCGCCACTGTCGGTTATCTACTCATGAAGGCTATTGGGTGCGTCGTCCTCTCCTGCGTCATCTCACGCCATGTCTCTGACTACCATTCGCAGGGTTTGAGTCCATGTTTGGTGCTTTTCTTGGACTGGATCCGGTGCGGACGAGAGCCCGCCATCGTAGATCTTCCCCAACACCATGCCTGGTATCTATTATACTAGGCTGCATCTGGGCTAACGTCGATGTATCAGAACGATAGACAATACCCTACTACTGCTCAAACTTCAGGATACGACTCCCTAGTAACGACGCAACGAGAATCCGAGATGATAACGCTTGGCTCAGGCGAATCTTCCTCGTTCCCATCTCGTCATGGCACAGATTGGATGAGTGTCACGCGTCCTCTACTTCAGGGCAGGCAACGATGTAGGTAGCTCAGGTTGCGTCGAGATGACACCAACAGTTGCCTCCAACTCCTTGCATCTGATATGCATTCCGGTGCTGTCTCGTACGTAGTCAACTCCTCTGATACTGATTGAACGGCCGACGTTGACGATATGTAGGATACTCGACCTCGACGACTACTTCCTTATCCGCCTTCTCGAGTACCTCAAGTCGACTGGCTCTAGCAGTTACGACGCCGTGCGGTTGGCATGCACATGCCGCTGGTTGCGTGCATTGTCCATGTCCGTGCTCTTCAGTCGCTGCAGGCAAAATGTCAGCGTCTCCAACGCATCATCTCCTGACCCATACTTGGTACCATGTACCCTTTGGCCTCACATCAAGTAAGTCAACGTGGATTTCATCAGTCTGCTATCGACTGTACTGAAGTCGTATAGGACAATTACGATCCGCTGTCACTGCGAGGACGACTTTCACGCACTTGCTGCCTATAAATGGGCTGACTATGCACCGGCAGACTCAGATGTAGTCTGTGGTGCATTGGCGATCCCGGCTCTCCACCATGCTCTGCACAACATGCCCATCTGTCTGCTGTCATCGTCCTCCCGGAAGATACCCATGCATTCGGACATGGTCTCTTGCGGGAGACGTTGTGCAGCTTGCTCTCTCTCCCACGACTATCACGGCTAGTCCTCCATCAAATGTATATGTGTCCAAGACTCCCGGACGCTGCTGCGCTCCAGTTGCAACTGCCAACGCCCCTCTCCAGCCTCGAATACCTATTCTCCAGCATCAGAACATTGGATAACATATCGTCCGAAGTCGAAGCACTGGACTAAACCGTTCACAACGTACATTTATTCCGACACTACCCCCACGGATATGTACCATCCACGGGATAGCTCGTAGTCCCACGGAGTAATAAGACTTCATTCCTCGGTCTAACAACGGCCAAAGCAGAAGGCGCTAGCGGAGGTTAGCGAGCACGTCGCTTTGAACGTCGCGCTCATCGAGCCGGAGGTTGCGCTCATCGTCGCCAACAATGAGCGCGGCCTCCGGCCTCCGAGCTTCCTACTTTAAGATGACTGCTAGTACGAGTCCCGAAGCATGGAGCAGATGCGGAACGCTCAATTCTGAGACGTTCAAGAGCTCCTGCTCATGCTGAACTTGAAGATCTCTGTCGCTGTCGTTGCCGACAGACCTGCCAAAGTGGCGGGACGTCGTGCACTACTATCGGGACGATGCTCAGCTAGCAAGCTTAGTCAGTATCTGTAGTTAGCTGGTCGCATAGATGGAGGTACAAGTGTTCAGCTTGAGCTATCCCGTGAAATTGAGCATATATCCCGTGGGGGGTAGTGTTAGAATAAATGTACACTTTGAACGGCATAGAGCTCCATCGATACCGTCATGCAGGCGACATGAAGATTCCGGTGGTGAGTCGACCTCTGTCTACCTGAGCAAGAATATTAATTGAATCTTACCGTCAGCTTGACATCGCCCGTTAGCTGGCTCCGCTTTCCAAGCTGCAGGTCTTGAAAACTCATCTGGACTTCCCGGAAATGCCCGGTCCCATGTACGACAGGCAGAAGGGCTACACCCACTTATAGCATGAGCGAAACCCGCCAGACTTCGAACAGAGGCTGCGCGAGGCCGCAACCACGTTCGCGCAACTGATTCCGTGCTTGCGGCAGGTGTGGCACTTCTTGTACAAGTTCTTCCAGCTCCAATGGCGTATATACAATGTCGTCCGCGTCCAAATCGATGGGAGAACCGAGACGAGAGTGGTACCACCCTTGACTAACGTCATGTACGAGACCGAGGTGCACATATGCTGCTGGCACAGACCGTACGTGTTCTCATCTTGTTCCAGTGGCTCTGAGTACGATCGGCGGGGCTGGAAGCACAATGTATAACGATCGCACAACGACCCTGGTCGAGAAGGTCACAGTTCAAGTATTGATTCTGGCACGGCAATGCACGTTGTCACGTCAATTCGTCGAACTACGGTCAGTTGTCATGGGGTGGCATATGTGCTGCAGATTTATTACCGTTCGTACGTTCTGCTACTAGTAGCCTAGCAATCCCTGCCTTACGAGTAATGTCATACAATATGGTCAAGAGTGAGAGCGGCATCTGATGCTACGATCGACTCCTCAAAGCGTCTCCTGCGGATGGACGACAAGCTTCCTCCCGCTGACCTGATCCGCCTTGATCCTATCCAATCCCTGCTGCACGCTGTTCAACCCGCCTTCCAAGACTTCCGGTATCCCGGGCTGGCACAAGGTTCAGTCCGTATTGGAAACCACTGTCCGAGATATCATCATGACACCCACCTTGATCACCCCATCCCGTAGCAGCTTCTCAAGTTCCACCGTGAATTCGGCACCAAAGTCCCTGTTCTCGGGGACAGAGAACTCGCCAAACGCCTCAATGACGCGCACGTCCTTCGTCGACGGAAATTTGTGATTGTCAGCGTGCTCGGGAATGAGGATGATGAGCGAGCCCCCGGGCGCGACGAGCTCAAATCCGAGATCCTTCGTCTCGTGGACAGAGATCGCGTCGTAGACCAGCTCGATCGGGCGGCCTCCCGCGATGTTCTGGATGGTCTGCACGAGCTCGGCGCGCGGGAGGGTGCGGTCGACGACGTGGGTTGCGCCGAAGGACTGCACGAACTCCGTGTTGCGCAGGGAGGCGGTGGTGATGATGGGTGCAAACCCAGACAGCTTCAGGAATTGTATGACTTTTGCAGGACAGGAAAGAGAGCTTGAGTCGGTAGTCTGTCTGAATGTGAGCTGCTCAAGCAAGAGACGTACCTGCTTGTCCAACCGAGGAAGCTCCACCCAGGACGACCGCGGGCTGGCCTGCAAACTTGCGCGACCCGCCTTCCGCCCAAGGAGGCGTGAGATGCACACTCTTGGACGCCTCGTGCGGGTTGTACAGAGCGGCGACGGCCGTAGTGACGGCCACCGGAAGAGTCGCAGCCTCGTCGAACGACAGTGCGTCGGGGATCTGGGGTGCTACGCATCAGAGCGTGCCATGAGGCGATCTGTGCAGTGGGAATTCCCACCTTTGAGACAAAGGCAGCAGGGGTGGCGACGTATTGCTGGAACGTCCTCGTCGATTCCGCTACGTGCGCTTCCACAAGCCTGCACAAACAACACTCGTCAGCGGATAGAGCTTGTAGAATGGATGACGTATGAGATCTCACACTCTGTTTCCAACTTTGAGCCTCTCGACGTTCGACCCAACGGCAACCACGACGCCCGCGGCGTCCCAGCCAAGGATCGTAGGGAACGCCGCAGTGAACAGACCGGCGTCCTGGATCTTCCAGTCAAGGGGGTTCAAGGCCGCGGACTCCACTCTCAGCAGGACGTCGTCGGGGCCGGGGGTAGGAACGTCGGCGGTTCGGACAGCGAGAGCGCCGCCTTTGGACAAGAGATAGAGGACCTTGTGCTGTTTCGGGAGAGCCATTGCGATTGCGTCGTCGATGTGTGCTGGCCATCTAGCACGCACACTTCTCCTTTATACGCGCACATATTGAGAGGGCGTTCGTCCGAGTCTGTCAGCGGTTCATTAGTAATGCTACGATCTAGTAGACGCGCCTTGTACGTGGTTGCGATGCCCAGCAAAGGGATCTGTCAGCAACAATGTTGCGCAGCTGTGAGCGGTGAGCGTCGGAAGGCGTCGGACAACCTGGGATCTCAAAATAGATATCAATATGTCCGCCGATGCACCGTTATCCAGCTCCGCACTCGAAAGCATCTTGACGGAACAAGCTGTGCGGTACTGCGAAGAAAGGCGAGAAAGTCAGGTCCGAATTGGGTCCGTATGCAGCGCAGAAGTAGAGCACATACAGAGCGACACGAATCTGTCCATTATAGGGCAGCGACTCGAACTCACTCACCTGGTTGCTTTCAAGGTTATTTTCATGTCCCGTCGGAGGCCCGCCCACGGTACAAGAAGCGCGGTGGTTTGCAGACTTGTAGGTCCACTGCTGAGTAATACGTCGGGCCTCCGGTGGGGCCACAGCGTCCATCATACCAAGATGAGCTCGTTGGCCAAGACAGAAGGAGCTCCAGGTGATCCTGCATCCCGCCGGCGATAGCACTTATGGACGGTGAGGTTGTGCCAAGCCCTGTCGCCGCGACTATGCGTGGTTAGTCTGGGAAAACTTGTTCGTGCTAGCGCGATACCGTGTCGCGACACGGGAGTCCTCTGGTGAATCATGTTAGTGCAGCAAGATGGACATACTGCTCTGATATTGCACGTCTCGCACGCTGGCCATCCGGCCATCATGTTCAAAAGTCCATATTCTGAGCATCTGATTGCATCATACGCGTCCAGACGAACACAATACGCTCAGTCAGAGAGGAAGTCAACCTCCTCCTCGATGAGCACGTCCAGGAACTTGAAGAACGACGCGGCCGGGAAGCCGACGACGTTGTGGTAGTCGCCGTCCACCTTGCTGATGAGCATGCCGCCGAGTCCCTGTGAAGCGGCCGACGTCAACCAAAGTGGACACGCGCTATCCGATCGAGGGAATCCGCATACCTGGACGGCGAACCCGCCCGCCCGATCGATACCTTCCCCACTCTCAACGTACGTTCTCAATAGGGACTCGTCGTTCTGCGAGAAGTACACCTTTGTCCGCTCTTCTATCGACCTGTGACTCTGTCAGCAGGGAACGATGCCGTCGTCGCATCGCGGAAGACCACCTACTTGATTTTGTACCCCGGAGCTTCGAGCACTGGGAAGACTGCATCAAAAACGTGAACGACGTCAGCACCCGAAACGCTGGCACCGTAAGAGAGCCTGGACGCACCGATCGAGACTCCGGTGACGACCTCGCAGATCCCGCCGTTGAGGTCGAGCAGCATGCGCATGTTGTCTTCCTTGTCCGTTGGTTTTTCGAGGATGTCCTGCGGTCCTGTCGGCTCGTCTGCAAACCTCATGCTCTTGAGTCCCTCTGGCGGGTGGGTGAGCACGACGGTGTCGGCTTCGTTGCACAACACCGCGTCTGTCAGTACTAAGGCCATGACACGCTGGGCAGGGACGGACCTGCGATGACGAGATCAGGAGCATCATCTGGGTTCTGAGTCTGCAGACAATAGAGGTCAATCACTGCCATGCTCAGATCGTCGCTTCTTTCTTCAGGGTGGGGAGGCAACGTACCACCATACGCTCATAGACCTCGACGGCCTTCTGCGTCACCGTTGCAACAGGATACTCATGCGGGTCCGAAAACCGGCCAAAAGGAAGCGTCTCCTCGAACGTCGAGGGCACGATCTCACACGATCGAGAGGATGAGGGTTAGCCGCGGCTCCTATCGTCTAATCATGCACGGCAGGAGGAAGCCAAGACCTACAAAAGTCTTCAGGATGTCCTTCCGCCGGGGGCTGTTCGATGCCAGATCGACACGCTTGCCCTTGAGCTTCTCGAGCGCGGGGATCTTGAGGGCGTGCGGGAGGACGCAGTTGTGGTGGGGGAGCTCAACTTTCTTCGAGCTGATGCAACTCATCATGACGCTGCGTTATGCTGTATCAGTTCCAATTAAGAGACTAGGACACCAAGGTGATCTTACTGAGTGCACGCTCTGTTCGACTCGTGCATCCATATTCTCAGATATCCTCGAAACGACCTGTTATAACTGTTCACGCTGCCTTCTCGGATCGTAGAAGAGGAGGGTATGTTCAAGGTTTCTTAGGCAATGGTCAGTCACCTTGGAAGATGTCCTAATCCGATAGGAATAGTACGTACCTTATGGCCCACTCTGGAGCAGCCTCTCGAAGTCCTAATGAGTGAGTGTCCCAACTATCGGCTGCGAGCACATCGGTTGACGAGGTCAGTACAATAATATGGCAGTGACGAACCCTCCGTCTCGCCAAGCAGCACTCCGCAGCACGGCGAAATCCAACAACCTCATTTCATATGCAAGCTAAGATAGAGCCGGCATCAGATACAGCACTGAAAGTAGATGGGGAAGATTAGCGGAATACACGCAGCAGGAGGAGGAGCGGGCAGAAGGAGGAGCGGTCAGCAGTCACATCGTGAACTAAAGAACAGGACATAAGGTCGTAAGGGGTGATCATGAGGTGTCGTGAGATAGTCGTGAGGATATGAACATACTTGAGGCAATAAGACAGCACCGGCGAGATAGTGGGAGACAGGGACGAGATGTGAGGCAGCGGGAGCAACGAGCGAAGGGGCAAGCGCATAACGGACGAGGGCAGACAGCGAGATATGGGATATAGTCCAAGAGCACGGAGGGACAGAATCATGGAGAGACGAACATAGGGCGAGTCGAACACGTGCGACTAACTCGACGTGCGTCCGAGCCTGAAGGCCGAGGTGGCTTGATGCGAGGCGGTCATACAGAGACGGCCAAAACGGACTGGAAGTACGGAGCGTATGTTCCCGCTACGGCCTCAGTCCACCACCTTTGCCAACGACTCGCCGCAAGACGACCTGGATAACAACGGCACACACGCCAAGCCCAACGAGAAGGACATACGAAGGCAGATCCCCGACACTGGCAGGCCGATCGACCTCCTTCTCATCCTTGCGCTTGACCACATCCGACGGGCCCGACGAAAAGAGACTCGACGCTGGGGCGTGCAGCCGTCTGACGACCTCCGGTATTACGGACTGCAGCGCGGAAGTGGAAGTTGAGGCAGCAGGTTTCGCCTCGGACCGAACGGGAATAGGTACCACTGCGCTGGAATTCGACTCGGACAGGGCCTCGCTCTGGATCTCCACATCGACGACCGCGAGGGTAGACTGCACGCCGATCTCTACGGCAGCAGATGTGTGCTTGACCTTCGTCTCCGAGGCAGGAGCGGGAGGTAGCAACTTCGCCAAGGCCTCCTCGCGTTCACGGATAGCCTCCTTCAACTCCAGATCTGCGACCTTCCGCTCCACAATCTCCAGCCGAGCGCGGAATGTGTCCAGAAGAGCGCGCGACGCCAGGATCTCTTCTTCGAGGAGCCGCTCAATGTGCACTGTCTCCGGCTCAACGAGGGGGTCTGCGGTCAGCGCAAACTCCGGATCCTTTGTGGCTGCCTGGTCAGGGACCGGAGGTAGAGGGCGAGCCTTCTTGTCAGGGGAAAGGCCGGGCTCAGGGAACGCTTGAAGTCCATCCGCCGATTCGAGCGGCTTCAGAGTATCCGCTGCAGGTTCTGATCCGGAAGGAGCGAAAATCGCCGTCACGACGCGCCGTTCGCCCTTGCTCTTGGTGCTGCTCCCGCTGCTCCTGCCACTGCCGAGTCCTGTCACGGTCTTCGACCCCACAACGGTCTCCGGGATCGCCTCAAGATGCGCTTGCGCGTCACCACCAGACGGGACGCGCTTGACGGTCACTCCAGGCTCCAAATCCATCTCCTCCCAAGCCCGCGCACCAGTCGCGGGTTCCATCTGCGCGAGAAGAGCCTCCATCGTGGGCTCCTCGTCCGCAATGCGGCTGTGGTGGGAGCCGCTGGGTGAAGGCGGAACCGGGAGCGGACGCCTCCTGGACGGGCTCGGACTCTCGACCACGCGCTCAGCCTGCTGACGCGCCAGGCTGCGAAGCTTGGCCCGTTCCTCCGCCGGTCCGCCCTCGCCGTCCTCGAAGCCCCCGTCGCTGAAGCTGCCGCTCCGTTCGAAGCTTGCCACCATCCCACGCACGCGTCCGCTGCGGTACCGCCGGGCCTTCGAGCGGCCGAGTGGGGCACCGAGGAAGCTGTCGTCTTCGCCCGCGGACATGGATGCGGATGACTCGATCGATGACGACGACGAGTTGAAGTCTGGGTTGGAGAAGAACTTGGGCGGAGAAGCAGACTCTGGGGATGGGGAGGTAGCTGGGGACCCATCGGCGCCCCAGATGCGGCCCTTCAGGACGTTCTGCCTGAGGTTGCGGGCAGCGGTGAGGAGCGCGTCGCGCCACTTCTTGTTCATGCCCAGACTGGCCGGGCGAGAGCGATATCTTCAGACGTGCTGCAAGCTAATGATGAAGTCACTCACCCTTCGAGATCCTCCTCGTTCAACCGCAAGAACGTCCTCCCACCAATCCGCGCGTTCTTGGTGAACGCCGCGATGTCCTTCGCGACCAGAGAAGGAAGTCCGATCGACTCAATTTCGCCGGGCTTACCGGTCGAAGTCATACGTAGCGCAGTGGTGAGGTAGGTAGCAAGCTGCGAGGGCGTCCATAGCTTGGGGTTGTCCGGCAGATCTTCGACGGAGGGCACGGGGGCGGTGAGGGTCTGTCTGGGGAGTGGGATGATCGGGAGTGTCTCGGAGCGTCTAGGACGGCGAGGAGGCATAGACGCAGCTTCATCAGCACTCACATATCCACCGCTTCCACCGCTTCTATCTCTCCTAAACGTGGGACTCTCGAGCGCGGGCGGGATAGGCAGCGGACGCGGCGACTCGCGCGATGGGGACTCCGGGACAAGATTCAAGGACTTTGAGGAGCGATGACCTTTGCCAGAATCTGATCGGCTAGGACTGGGAGACGTTGGGATGTAGTAGTTATGAGTCGCGTTGACGTTGTATCCGGAGGAGTTTGAGCGGGTGAGGAGCCCAGTAGACGTGGTCTTGATCGCGTAAGGATGCGGGTTTGGCTTCAACGAGAGGTCTCGCTTTGATGGAGATGGGAGAGGATACGAGGGAATTGGAGGAGGTGTCGGGAGCGTGCGTGCAGCGGTCGCCATATCTGCCCCTGTCAGCGCTGATCGCAGACGTCTGCCTGAACCACCTGGACTACATGCACTCTTGTGAGATCCTGCGCGTCGTTGTATACGTGGTGAACTTACTCAAGGTTTGTCTTCCTGTCGCCGGCACTGATGGAGGACGGAAGAAGACCGTTTGGCACCATGCCGCGCGACGAGCGCACTACGTGACTGACTCGGTCACGGTCACACTGGTGCAGGCCGAGCCTGAGCGACTCCGAGCTTGAACTCGAACCAGATAAGCATGCTGGGCTCGGCGACAAGCTTAAGGTAAGACGCGTCTTTTTCACTCATCATTTTGGTGTGTTGCTGGCAAAATCCCGATGTACTTAGATGGGAATGTTCCAAAGTCGCTGGGAAACCGCTGGTTTGCCTCTCAACTTTGTCTTCGCCTTAGTACTAAGTACGAGTCAGTGGCCGGGCGCACTGAAACTGTACCGCCACTACGGTCAGATAACCACAGGTAACCTGGCGTGCGCATCCTAAGGTGAGTGGTTAATGACGGACAGCTGGCCGTCGTCGCGCTAACATGGAAGCTACTTAGGAGCAATGACGTCACAGTCTACCGAGCGCTTCTGAGATGTTCCTCCCCTTACTACATAGACGTAAGTAAGTACTGCCAGTGATGCTGAGTACTGAGTATTGAGTAGTTGTCCTTAGGTATTATCTCGGGGCGCAGAATATCAGCATGCAATAACATGAGATCTACCGTGAGGAGCATTTAGTAAGTAAGCACTGCCAGCCTGAGTCTCCAAGCTATGTTTCACCTGTATTCACCATGGGGTTATGGTGCCCCCTCGAATCGCTGCAAGTGGGGCAGAAGGCATACAAGGTCACTCGAATTCGGACAGGCCGTTTTGCGGCGCTTACTCCTGGCCGCCGCCAAGTCGGCGCTGATGGGACTTTGTCGGCGACATATCGTAACAAACAAGTCAACATATAACATCCTTATGTTTGTGGCCCGGGCGCGATTCTGACACGCCATTGGAGTTGGTTCTACTTTCCATGCATGCCTGCGGACATGGGTCAGACTCGTTCATTCATGTCTTTACGCCTGTCATTACAGGAGCTGCCAGTAGTCGGCTCGGGTCGAGCCCGGATGAGTAGCGATAAGCCTGTAGTACTAACCTCCAAATAGGAACGACATCACTTATGGGTTAGAAACGCAATCCTCTGCATGAAGATGTGGAGTTGGGGTATGTGCTGAGTACAGATTATTGTCGTTCCTGTTTGATGCTCGCTCACGACCGAAGTTGAACAGCAGAATCGTTCACGAATGACAGACTCTGCGACACGCGCAGGGAGCACACTCCCGCACCGGACATAGTATTAGAATTACCAGGTGCGGCCCGGTTCCGCATTCGCACTCACTGAGAAGCACGAAAGCTTAATGTTACGGTCAGATGCTCGTCCTCGCGGATTGCCCATGGATCTTCGCAGAGAGGCTCAGCGCCATATGTCCAGAACGAACTTTCGACTTCTGACGGCGATCTGCGCAAGACTGACCATTTTCGGCAGCTTCACTGCGTTGTCTGTTACGAGGTATGAGGCTATCTACCGTCCTAACGCAATGACGGTCGGGAACAAGGGCGCACCAGGAACACCGCAGCGGAGCAGGGCGCTGATAGAACACTCCAGTTTGTGCGTTTGGACGCCGTAACAATGCAGTAGCAACGAGTATGGCGCTCTATGTCTTTCTCTGGCTCCGCTCCTGATGCCCCCTGCCCGTCGCTCCGGCAACAGATTTCCTCCCGGCTGAAGGATTCAGCATACTGCAGCCGATGCGCGAACCCATATATGTTGCTGAACCACGCCGTATTGGGGATCATGCCCGACGCTAGAACCTCGGGCAGGCAATGACCCTCCAGAAGGCACCTCCGTTATACCACAGGCTTCAGAGTCCAGGTTTTATGCTCAATTCACCGCTGTGCGGCCCCGGAGTTCTCAACACGTACAAATGCTTCACACTCGTTCTCAGCGCAGACTTCCAAGATTCGATATTCCCATACCGTCAGTCTGTACCGCCTCTAACCGCTCCTGGCATAAATGAAACTCTGATGATGTCGCTTCTTCCCAGTCACGCCCTCTACTACTCGAGAGGTCGCACACCTCGGCGACCGTGGTCGTGGCGTAACCTTAACAGGCAACCAGAGACGAGTGCGAGGCTTCGCCTTCGGAAGCACAGCGCACTCAATGCTTAGCAGGCCCGGGACAATGGCGCTTCTTCTATTGCCTGGTAGCTCGCTCGATGGCTGGCTTTGTGGCGGAGGTTCAAGTACAGTTTACCCAAATTCGCACTCCCGTCGCTCTTCCCTTGGACGCAACTCGTGTCGGTCTCCTGACCCGACTGACCCGACCGGTCCTTCCTGAACCTCCTATCACGCGCGGGACGCTCCCCGGAGTCCGGACAGGTCCATCGTGTGGTTCTCGTACGTCAAGAGACTGAGTCTTAAGCCTGGGGAGCTTCTCGATCGGTATACGAAGATAGCGCGATATCTCGGAACGATGAGGCGGTTTGTATCATTTGATACGCTGCCGCTTCGTCCCGCCATGCATATGGTTTGCCAGACCTGGCCGCCAGCACGCCTCTAAAGCGTATCCGCAACCCGCAGGTAAGACAACAGAGTCTCACCCCTCGAGCCTCACTGAGGAGTATGAGCGGAGCATGGTATGTCTCTTGTTGCCTGACACCTGGATGTTGCCTCGATGGATTGACGTCACCACCGCCGGCTTCCGAGCGACAAGGTGTGGACTGCGTCTACATACTCAGTCGACAGAGTTGCGACGATGCATCTTCACCGTCTTCCGTCATTATGCACCGATAGTACAGTGCGTTCGTTGCCGATCATTGTCACGACGACGCTGACATTTGCTACAGCCGCTCCAGCCGCTCAAACTGCAGGGACAAGCGCGATGGTCAGTTCGCAAGCCACCTCTCGCGCCCCCGCGTTCGCCGGGATGCGGGCGGGCCGCTCAGGCACCTGTCTGGTGGGCCACCCGCATCTCTGCTGGCGACCCCATTTCTTGCCCCACTGTCGCGGGTCGGTGATCGTGATCATGGCGTTGCACGATGATCCAAATCCCCGAACCCACCGTGTTGCCGCGCTGTTACTCTCTCCCGCTCGGATCCCTTCTCCCTCGCGATTGACAGTATGTCTTTGACCGCCTGAACAAGCCTGAATGGCGGGAGGTCTGGACTCTGTTTCACAGAGGTCAGGTCGGTTAGTTGCGGTCAGGAAGGGTCGGGAGGCGCTGTGAGTGAAAGTCAGAGACGATGCGCGATGCTCTTCAATGAGGCACATACTGGGGAGATAGCACACGCGGCACTACTTGCTGTACACCCGACCTTTCTGGGATAATCGGGTGTGCAACGAAAGGGCTTGGCCCGCGCTAGGTGCCTCACGATACATAAGTGCGCCGCATGCTTGCACTTTGTTGAGGGTCGTCCGAGAATTCGGCGGTCTTTAGGACGTAAGGACTGAGCAGGAGATCTTGCGGACGGGTGAGGTTGGGGAGCATGCTGGAGCATGTTTCGGTAGAGAATGTGCGTATCTGCGACGCCTGGCCGCAGCTGACCGCGCAATTTCGCTTAGCAGGTTAATTGAGCCTCGAGGTCAAACGGACAAACCTTTCATTATGGGCATCCAGCGCGTTCCGGCTATTCTAGAATTTCCATCATCCTTTCCCCGATCGCAACCTGCCTTATCGGACAGCACAGCGCGACGGGACAAGGCACGCGAAAATATTACCTGCAACAATAAATATTGCTGGTGATCTCATCTGCGGCAATGATGCGCGGACAATGCAGATATGTTCATACATATTGCAAAAGTGACGTACGTGCGTTGTATACCTGCGAGCAGCGCGCGAACTGACTGCTGTAGACTCGCACCGACCTCAGCCCTGGCAGATCATCTCCCGGTGAAGCGCACTGTGCCGCATGGTGACATTGACAGTAGGTCGACCGGCACCGCAACCGAGGACGACATTGGCCACGTCTATTGGACAGCGGACATCGTGGTACCACTGGTACGAGGTTGGGACGCTGAGTAGCTTTGTGGCGCGTCTACAATCGCCGCGGGCAATGTGCTACTGGACACCCGCCACAACCACACATCTCAGTGGCACCTTCGAGTTGCCTTTGGGCACTTGTTCGGCGATAGGGAGCGGACCGGATGGTCGCACGTCACGCTCGTACTACGGGGTCTGGAGACTGCCAGCATTGGCCGTCAAGCTCGGATTGGAGCCCCGACTGCGGCAAGATCTGGCAGGATGCATGCCGGGCGCGCTCCTCGGTCCCGACAGACTATCGCTTTCCAAGTGATGGACCTGGTGGGAGCGTAGCAGTCGTCAGTCTCTCCAGGTCTCTTCCCCGGGCCCGCGCCGCGATTCCATCCACTTGCGAAATCGGATCTCGCAGTGCGAAGCAGAACGTGCGACCAACACCATATCATGGAAATAGCTTGTGTGCAAGAACTGAGCTTGAACTCGGACGTCCTCGCTGACGAGTCGGGACCGGCAGCAGCTGCGAAAGGGACGAGTTAATAAACACATTTCGGATGCAGCGTTCTGACGGACGATCACGCTCCAATAGCATGCGGGGTTTCTGTGGTTACACGGTTGCACGGGCTGCTGGGCGCGCGCTCAGCCCGGGCAGAAGGTTCCACGGGAAGGCGCAAGGTGTGAGAACAAGTCCCAAGTCCGACGGGGATTCAAACATCGGCGAGAACAAGGCTGCCACGAACGCCGGAACGGGCATGCATATATGTCGACGCAGGCCCCGCATCCAGTGGGAAAGTGGCCGCCTTCTAGGGCATCGGGCATGGTCATCGTGCTTTGCTGCAGCGATCAGGTGCATCGCGCTTGGTGTGGCGAATTCGACATACGCGGAGCGGTGCGCCAGAAAGGTGCCCCTCGACTCCCGGTATAGACTAGTAGATTACACGATGTGCGCATGCGCAGGCTACTCACTACAATTAGCTACTGTAACTCGAGAAGACAGACCAGCGGACGGAAGCGGGGCTCAACTAGAGGTGCTATAATTTATGCGAAACAATCCCGGCGGGCGAAAGATCCGGCGGACGAGTGCTGCAACGCTGATAGCCACGGCATGTGATAACGATGCAGACGAGAGACAGATCCAGACTCATACAACCCTGGGCGCCGCAGGCATCGTCCAGCGTAACAGACCATAAGGTGTAGGCCAGAATATACGGGTGGTATCATACGCTCCGCGTAAGAAGCATAAAGATGGGCGAGCATGGAGCACGTCAAAAGACGTTGCTACCAAGGGCGCCAACCCGGCCTCGCCGAGTCGGACGGAGAGCTGCTTGCGCTCACCGAAGCAGACGCAGACGGGGAGTGCGACGAAGCGGACTGGGGTGGACTGAGCGGGCGTTCCTGGCGATAGAACACCCCGACCCTGTCCCGGTCCTGCAGGATGAAAGGGCGCTCGCGGCTGAGCACATCACGATCCCGGGCGCGGGGATCTAGTCGAGACGCGTCGAGGTATGGCGACGGGGGAACCGACCGCGCCGGACGATCGTCGTGTGAAGGTCGGCGGTCAAACAGCAGCTGCGCATGGGGATGGGTATGGGAAGTGTTTGGGTAGTGCTGCTGCTGCTGCTGCTGTTGTTGCTGTTCGTGCCTTGAGGTTGGATAGGACGACGATGGCAACGCCGCGACAGCGCTCAGCGGTGTCCGCGAGCCGCCTGCATGGCGGGCGCCAGGATCGGAACTGTAGCAGAAGAGGCAATGATGAGCACCGCGTGTCGAGAGGAATGGAGACGCAGACGCAGACGGTAGACCGCATGAGAAAATACGTGCTGATCACCGGCAACCCGCATGAGACAGACAGATGGAGATGGGCGGGGAATTGTGGATGTGCAATGTTGAAACGGATGACTTACGACTTGTACGCGTGCATGGCATCCGCCACCGCCAGGCTATGCCTGCGCTGTGTCGAGCCCGAGGCACGGTTCTCCGAGGCGCGGTCAAAGGAGTCGTCCTCGTCCTCGCTCTGCAGCCGCCTCAGAACGGCCATCGGCTCCCCGCACTGCGCTTCGCGCAGATTGTCCATGCTCGAGATGGGCGGCAAGTGGAACGCACCCCCTGCCCCGTCCCCGCTCGCACGGGGGTGGCTCGGCGGCTGGATGGGCGGCAGCCTAATCGTCTCCCCCAGCGGTCGCGACGACGTCGGAGAGACGGAGATGGAGCTCTCAGCGCCCCCCGAAGAGTGTGCCGAGTGCGCCGACGTCGCGCTGAAACGGGATGTGGTCGAGGACAGCGGGCTCGGATACGGGGAGTAGCGCAGTCCGGACGAGCCGGAGTCGAGAGGCGGGGAGTGTCGCCTGGACGCGCCGGAGTGGAAGAAGCTGCTCGACGTCGAGGTGGAGGACGTCGGTGAGACTGCGGCGTGCGGCCGCTCCACGTACGGCACATGGAGCATGACTGGGGAGTCGCTCTGTCCTTGACCGTACGATGGCGCCAGTTGCTGGTGATGCGTGCTGAAGGTGGTGTCGATGTGCCGTCCAGGGTGTGCAGCGAAAGTGTGGGACATGACGAGCGTGCTCCGGGACGACGTCGGCCTGCTGCTGACATTGGGCGGGGCAGGGTCGCCGACCGCGATGGACCAGTCTGCACCCGATGCAGAGGCGAGAGTAAGAGGCATCTCTGGGGGAGGGTTGCGCCGAGCCCGTCGTTTCCCTGTCCCAGGCTTTGAGATCTGACCAAAAGCTGGGTTGTCTGGAGGCAGGCACGTCTCGGGGAAGGTGGGGCTGAGAGTGAGCGAGCAGAAGGGACAGTACACACTAGAGTCAGCACCAGGGCCCAAGCGTCGAGGTAGGAGACTGCGTACCCGAAGAGAGGGACGAGGTCGTGACGGATCGGCCATGCCACCCTGGTACGAGAGGCAAGCTCTCAGACAGCGAGAAGAGGAGGTGTAGACGGGAGCAAAGCGCACCTGCGGGCGAGGCGGAGTGCAATCTCGTACGGCATCCAAGTACCCTGGATTTTGAGATATCCGCCTCTGACCCGCCGCAACTGTGCGGCGAGGTCGGGCTGCGAGTCTATGATCTTAACGATGTCCGCTGTTGCAGCGATCGACGTTAAAGTTCGGTTTCAGGTGGATGATACGGTTAGCATTCTGCCTCGGGGCGGCGGCATGGAGATCTCACCCTTCGAGTTACCGAGGGCTGTGAGCGAGAGGAGGAAGGACGGGGTTCGTTAGAAGACGGGAACGATACGGAGGGAGTGTCCGATGGCCAAAGCTCACCCTTCCAGATCCCGGTCCAGAGCACGTATCCGTCGTCCATGTCCAGCATGATCCACTGGCCGTTCAGCGGGTATTCATACACGGGTCTGCGGCAACTCCGTCAGCACTCTCGCGTCGCGTTCAATCTGAACCGCATGTCGGACGCGGGGTTCGAACGTACATATATCCACGAGGATCATTGCTGGTTATGTATCGAGCCTTGGTGACATGGTGGTCCGGGCTCGCGTAGGGGCGGAAGCGCGTCACGCCGTTTGGGGCGGGCTCCGCGGTCGGGGAGGGAAGCGGGTCCTGCTCATAGCACGGAGCACGAAGCATCAATACGAAGCGAAGCACAGGACAATATCAGTAGGTGTGGATCACTTCAACTTCCCGCTGCGGAACACACTCACCAAAAGCAATCCAGAGGACATGTTGGCGGAACGACTGGTCCCCAAAGCCATTAAAAGTGGCGTGCGTCCGAGGCTCAGAGGGGATCGCGAGTCGTGCTGCTATAACCTTCGGCAGGGCTGCTGCGTGGGGCCTCGAGCTCAGCTGACCGGGCGCACCGAACGCAAAGTGCAGAACCTACCGCGGGTGATTGGATACTCCGATGTGCTGGGATTTACTTAGCGCGTCCGAGCCCGGGGAGTGAGAGCGGGAGGTTGCTGCGTCGGCCGTGCAATGTACACGGGGAAGAAGCGGACGAGAGGCACTGTGCAGAGAGGCGGGAGCCAAAGACGGCGGGGAAAAGGGCCTTCCCGCGTCTGCGCGGAGGGCCATATATCATCTGCCTGCGCAGCGCACGGATTCGGAACTCGAGACGAGACAGGCGGCGAGGGCCCAGCGGCGTGCAGAATTATTACGACACCACGGTGCGCGGTGGGGGCCGCAACAGGCCCCGGATGATGATCTGAGCATGCCGGTCGGTGCGCACTCTGAATATTGAATTCGAGCCCAGTTGCCAGGACCAGCAGTTTAGCGGTCGCAGCCCAGCGTAATTTTTGGTTCCACAGGAATTCCCCGCAGAACCGCTCTGCCGGTTTCGGGATGGTGCTGTCTAGGTACCGAGGCTCGGCATTCGATCAGGTAGATATAGAAAGAGGGTGGGGGTGATCAAAGATGAATCATGGCGCTGCCTGCAGATGGATCTCACTCCAGGGCCCAGCGGACAGGGCCCCCTTGGCCGGGTCTTCGCGGGACGCTCACGCTGCGCGGTGCGCCCTGTCAACCGGGACGGATTAGCTAATATAAGGTGGTTGAGGAGATGTCACGGTGTCTCGTCTCGGACGCCTGCCTCCGGACGGTGCGCGGGAAAGGCGAGGAACTGCGAGTTTAGAGTGCATCATTGGTCGAGCGGTCAGATGGGACGCTGTCAGTGCACGGGTCCGCATCTCGTCCGCGTTCTGGCTTCGCGTTCACACCTGACGACTGCAGCCGACACGAGTGGGCAAATGACGAGCGACGAAAGAGGGAAGTCCGAAGCGTCGACTGCACCCGGGTATGAATCGAACCGCACGCCTGAACGCTAGCGTATTGGGCGTGAAAAGGCTATTCCGCGGAGACGTCCCCGTGCGAGCGGTGGCTCGGGAGCAGGATTGGAACGGGCAGGGAACGGGGTCTAGGGAACAGATGTCAGGGAAGGCACGGCGCGCACGCTCAGGCTGAGGCTCTGGCTCGGTTCTATGCGGGCTGTCAATGCACAAGGCATGTCCTTATGCGAGACCCGACGGCCGTGCGCCAGGCAGTGTGCCCGTACATAACTTGCATATGTAGGAGGATCCTGTGGAGGGCTGTGGAGTACCGGGAGTCGTTGTGCAATGTGCAGTCACAGATGGACTGCACTGTGAGCCCGAGAGGGCCGTCGGCGCACGGTGTTCCAACGTCCACTGTCCAGGTCCGTTCGAGTCTTGAGACGGCGACCGCGCAAGGGTCGAGCCGCAAGCCCCCTCGTAACCACGGTGGCAACCGACGGCCAGCCGACGTCTCTCCGTGCGCCCGGACGCGGCGGTACGATGCGGCAAACACATGTACGCGGCGCGGGTACAGTACAGTGCTTGCATCCGAGACGGCGGACGGCGAGCGCTGTGCGCAGCAGCGACTAATGCTAGAAATGAGCTGTTGGCCGAAGCTTCGCCTCGGTATCGGCGTTCTCCTGAGTCCTGTCTGTCCTTGTGCCAAGTCCTCGTCGTCTGCGCAAACTTGGGGCGGTGGGGGCTGCGAGACCTCGGTCCTCGACTCGACGCAAACAAGGTTGGCCCTTGGCTAAGCCGACATCGTCACCGTGGGCCGTGTGTCGTGAGTGTCCTGTGTCCTGTGTCGTGTGTCGTGGCGACGGCGGGCAGCAGAGCGTACGGCACCTCTGCCAGTCACGCCAGCTTCTAGCGCACCGCGTCGGAAATACCGCGGCCCGGGCTCCTCTCCCTCGCCTGCGCCCTCGTCCCCGCCCCAGATTCGGACGATCGATCCTCGTCCTCTGCTCTCGTCCCTCGAGTCTGGGAACGCACCGCACGCGAGGGGATACGTCACGAGGCGGTATGAGCCTGGGAGCCGCAGCCACCCCCGTGCCTGTCCGTCTCTGATCGAACACGCCCAACCCCTCCGGCCTCGCTGCCCCCGGAGTCCCAAAGCGTCCTCGACAGGCGACGGTCGCCTCGCATGCCCACCGGCCCCGAGACGCACACCGCATGCTACGGAGCCGAGCTCGTGCGAACCCCCCTCGCCCGCCAGGCACCATGGTCCATTTGGTACCCGGTCCCTTGTCAGTACATCGTTCGACGTTCAGATCTTGCGGACGTAGTGATAAGACATAGTTTACTTGACGTGGACATCATCCAGACACACGCTAGCAGCAAGTACTGAGATGCAGCACACGGTTGTTATTCAATTCGTTCGTAAAGGTTTCGTGCCTGCATGGCACCACCTGCTCGTACAGCGAGAAACGAGTCCGAGTCGTCCGTCCGTCGTCTATCATCATCAAACCCAACCCGGAGCACTCCCGACACCCCACCTGCCACCTCGCAACACGCTCCAACACAAGCCGCATCTGCCAACTTGGTCGCGCCTGCCCGGGGCCATCGGGACTCGGGAGAGCGTCCAGTGAATCTGAGCCCCTACGCCTGCGCCTGGAAACGCCTCAACGCCTCCCTAACCTCCGCCGCCCCCGCCCCAGCACCCGTCGTATAAACGACCTTGCTAACCTCGAACCCATTAAACATGCTCGCCGCACACACCGTGTACGCGCCCATGTTCTCCCACCCGAGCCAGTCCCCCACCTGCAGCGTCCCCGGCAGCTGCGTCACCGCGCACACGCAGTCCAAGCTGTCGCACGTCGGCCCCCACACGCTCGCCGCCCGCACCGGCACCGACGCCGGCACGTGGAACGACCCGTTCAGCGAGAGCACGAACGGCTGCGGCGTCTGGTGGTCGAACAGGATGCAGTTGAACGCGCCGTACACGCCGTCGTTGATGTAGTCTGGAAGAACAAGCAGAAGCACAGAATCCGTCAGCGCGAGCTCCGGGGCGTGAGCGACTGGAAACAGACGACGTACACATCACGCTGGGCTGCTCCGGGTCGGCAGCGACGTCCGCGTCTGTGTGCTCGGGCGGAGCGCGCCGCGCGATGATGTTCGTCGCGAGCGAGAACGCCTTCGAGACGTAGTACCGCCCCGGCTCCGCGATGATCCTGATCCCGTCCCGCACGGGGAAGAACCGGTTGATCGCGTCCGCGAGCACGCCCGCCGTCTGCTCAAACGACGCGTCCTCGAACCCGCCGCCGACATCGAGCAGCGTGAACTCGTACCCCGCGGCCTTGCCCATGTCGAACGCAGCGCGCGCGCGCTCGGCCGCATCGGTAAACGCGAACGGGTCCGTGCTCCCGCTCCCGACGTGGAAGCTGACGCCAATGACGTCGAGCTTGAGCTCGCGAGCCTTCGCGAGCAGCGCGGGGACGGTGTCGAGGGGTGCGCCGAACTTGAGTCCGAGCCGGCAGAGCGCCTTTGAGTCGTCCGTAAGGATGCGCACGACGAGCTTCGCGCCCGGATGCGTGCGCGCGATCTTGTAGAGCTCGTCGGTGTTGTCGAACGTCATCATGTCCACATGCGCCTTGGCCGCGCTCCGGATGAAGGACGTCGCCTTGCACGGGTTGGCGAAGATGATGCGCTCGGGCGCGACGCCGAGCTCGAGGACGGTCTTGATCTCGCCGTTCGACGCGCAGTCGAAGCCCGCCCCGAGCGCCGCTAGAAGCCGCAGCACGTACGGGTCCGGGTTGCACTTCACGGCTGTTTGCGGACACGACGAACATCAGCAACCGAACTGGACGCGCGGGCAATGAGCGGGAATGGAAGACGCACCGTAGAACGGCTCAATCTCGGGAAGCAGCTTCTTCCACCGCTCGTGCTGCTTGTACACCGCGCTGAGGTCGGCCACGTAAAACGCCTTCTCCGCGTCCGGCTCCCCGTCGGCGCTCAGGTGGATAGCGTTCATGACCCCGTTTCTGAGGTGGACGTCCGGGTGGCCGCGGTGCAGCGGCGGCAGCCCGGGGATGGAGACCTCGTCATCGTAGTGGCGGTCGGGGTTCTTGAGGTGGTGGGTGTTTTCGTGAGAGTGTACAGTACTGGTAGGAGAAAATAGTCCGTTTACGAAGACATTGGCAAGGTACTTTTCGGGAAGCGAACGGGGCAGAGAGGAAGAAAGAGTCGGAGAGCAGGAAATGACGTCGTAGTCAAAGTCTACGGGCGCGCGCGGGGTGAGGATCTCGAGTTGAGACATTCGTCGTGGTCGGTCGCGAGGTTCCTGGGAACCGTCGGGCTCTAGGTCTTGATGGTGGTTGTCTATGGCTTGGCCGTTTACGATCGGCTGAAGCGGATGATAGCGGGAGGATTCCCGGGAGAAAGGAGAAACGGTCGTTTTGATAGGTGGTACGCGGAACCCGTATTACCGAGCCTACCGCCGCGGTCGCGAGGACGAGCCGGGCGGGATAGGGACGGTAACTATCCGGCTTCCTTCAGTCGGCTATGGGATCCTCGCTCCCTGAAGCGAGGACGAGCTTGAAGGGAGATGGAGTAGAGATGGAGAGAAGATAGTCAAGGAAAATCAGGACACGAAGATGAGTCCGGCGAAAGATTGGTTGAGATACGGTGCACGAGAGTCCTGTCAAGGAGGTTCTCCTGCGAGAAATGTCAGAGCTTGAGTCACAGCAGGGTACATATGTTCAGACATACCACGGACGGATGACCACCTGTCAAAGAAGATACGTCAGCAACTGTTCTCAACAACGACTGGAAGGACAGCGGCGAAGGCTCGGCTAGCTCGACGTCGAACACGAGTGGCACGTCTAGCTACAACTCAATGGCGACAAAGAGCCATCGCGCGGTGGGGGAAGGCCGCAGTACCAGTACAAAACTCTTTCGATGAACCCTTTGCGGGCGCGTGGTGATGTCATCGAATCGCGGCCGGTGACGAGGCAGTCGGGGCGAGCTTCGCGACGGAGGCCGCCTCTTCCAAGACAGAGAACAAAGGCGAGATGGCCAACGTGTTCGACACGAGCTGAGAAGACCCAGACCCTCGACGGAGATAGGGGCCCCGACGGCCACTGGCTAACGTACCCGCCTCGTGCGCGCAGCACGACGAACGGGGCGCCCCGTCCGAGAGCTCTCGTGGCCTCTCGAGCACGCAGCCCGCGCGACGGGGGTAGGGCGGGGAAGGGAGCCTCGCCCGGGCTTGGACGATTGCAGGAGATGACGCGAGAATGTGAAAACTTACTCGAGGGTCAACAGACGGAGGTCGTCGTTTCTCGCTTGGTCAGGAATGGTGGTGGGCGAGGGTCTGCGTCGTAGCCGAGCTCTCAGCGATACGACGGCAGACGATGTGCGCGCGAGCTTGGGTCTCCCTGCTCGGGTGGTCGACGGTGCTGACGGTGAGGACGAGGGCGAGGAGGGGGATCAGGCAGCGAGCAGCCCCCTCCTTCACTTTTCTTCATCGATCCCGCCAGCCAATCACAGGCCACGGAAAGTGCCGGTCCTGTGTCTGCCTGCCAAATGCGGAAGCTGCACCGCTTAAATTCTCTTGCCGAGGTTTTGCCGCCCATCGCGAACATATGGCCCGCCCGAGGGCAGTGACGCAGTCAGTGCAGTCACCGCAGTCGGTGTCCGGGTTTTACGATCCGCATGTTCACAGCTTGGAGACAGCAGCGAGGATCTGCATGTGCGCATGCGGCACACCTGAGTTTCATGGGCTGGCAAAGTGCAAAGTGCATCTTCGGGAGGATTGTAGACCCCGGGCGATAACCCTCACACCCCGCGGTTAACGGTATGCACAGAAGCCGAGGACGAGGCAGAAAGGTGTTCGGAGGATACGACTAGTCCGATCGTGGGCTGCTTACATAGAGGAGACAAGCGAATTCCACTGAGTAGCTTTCCGAAACACATACTTTGTACAGCAGAGAACGAGCGTACCGGTAAGAGTAGGTGGTTGCAGATCCAGGCTCTCTAGGGCCCTGGAGTCAGATGGTCGTCGTTAGCAATTAGACAATGCATATCTGTATGCCGGCCTGGGCATCCGCATGTCGAAAGACTGTACTGGTAAACACAACCGGCCAGAACCATGATACGCTGGTAGAGAGGCAGAACATCCTCCTTGTCATTGACTTCGAGGATCCACAGGGTAACAGATCTTTCCACCACTGCTGGGCAGAAGGGGCAGGAGTGCGTCACGGCCATGGAGTCCCCGGGGTGGTGCCATCATGCTGTATATTAGCACATACTATATGTAGTGATGGGACAAGTCGCGACATGCCTACAGTACGTAGTTGCTCTTAGGACGAATGGTCCCGGAGGGGATGAACACCGTCACCCGGACAATGACATATCAGTCGGAAGTAAATCTGGGGCCCGGGGCGAACGACCGTGACTTTGAAGCCTTTCAACATAAATGGGACTTCAAGTTTGCATAAGTTGAACGGGTCGACATGTGGATACCTTTGAGAACGAAATGGATGCGATGTGCTGTACGCGAGCAGTTTGT
Source organism: Cerioporus squamosus (assembly GCA_022592435.1). Taxonomy (NCBI): domain Eukaryota; kingdom Fungi; phylum Basidiomycota; class Agaricomycetes; order Polyporales; family Polyporaceae; genus Cerioporus; species Cerioporus squamosus. Next base: position 236,089 of record JABYQS010000043.1, read on the forward strand.
AGACACTGCTAGGAGGAGCTGAGGAGAGACAGCGGAGTTGACAGAGCCGCGTGTGCGAATCGATGATACTTATCTGCACGCCTGTCCCTGGCACGAGCAGCGCTGCGGCGCACACCGCGTCAAAAGCCATCATCCGCGAAACGTATCGGTTACACGCGTGCAAGGAGGAAGGGAGTAACTGTAGTAATGCAGACCGTGCAACGCACGAGGTTCCCATCATGGTCCGTGGTGCTGTGATCTCCTTCGTGACAGACTAGCCTACAGGATTTATGAATACAGCGGCGAGCTCTACGAGTACAGGTGGTACACTTCTTTCCTGGAGTTCAAGTACGATCAATCATTCGACTCTAAGAACCATCCGAGTCAGGACAGGGCACTACTCTTCCCCACCTCCACTGCTCTTCGGATAACTCGTCTGCGGAGGCGGTGGCGGAGGCATGGTTGCCGGTGTACCAGACCTCGGACTCGGCCGCAAGGCGCTGCTCGCCGCCGGGCCAAGCGGCATCCGTGCCGGTATGAGCGGCGAGTTCGAACCCGAGCCTCGATGTGGATAGCGACCGACCCCAGGATGGCTCGTCTGTCCCACGACAGTGGTGAACGGTAACGGGGATCCTCGGCTCGGTGCGGTGTACGGTGTTGATGAGATCGGAGCGGCGGTGGCCCAGGGCGCAGCGGTCGCCGAAGGCGCGGAAGTTGCAAAGGGCGCAGGGGTTGCAAATGGGGCAGGGGTCGGTGCAGTAGAGAGATCGTGATGCTGCGGTGCGTCCCACTCGAGGAGACCTCCCAGCGGGATGTGTTGCACCACTACGCGTTTCCCGAGTACCTCGGCCTATGCGGCTCCTCGTAAATCGGACCATACTACGCCGCAATCCCGCACGTACCTCGTACATCTTGAACAGCCCAGTGTGCACCTTGCTCCAATGCTGGACCCCAGTAGCGATCGCGTAGAGTTGCGACGAGTGCTCGTGGAACGGGCCGGACTTGACTTCGTGGATCCGCATGATCGACATGAAGTACAAGTTCGTCGGCGGAAGCGGGGGTCGCAGGATCGCGTTCACGGGGATTTCTTGCTGATCTGCAGGAACAGACGCGCAGTTGTCAGCACGATGTCACTCCGCCTCGTAACCATCTGTCGATGGCGTCCTAGAGAGCGGCGGTCACTTGTGGTATAGTCCAGCGCCGCATCTCGGTGCCGAACTCTACTTGCACTCTTCCTCCGCACCCAAAGGTGCGGGCCCAAACGCCCGGGTCCGCTACAGCCCGTTCATGTAACCAGACGCAGGCGGAGAAACCGACGCACCTCTGAGCTGCGCACTCCCGAAGATATAGCTCAAGAAGCTGTAGTCGTCGAGGCCCCACACGCCATGGCTCCCCGCGGGCTCGAGCTTGTACACGTCCTGCAGCCTCCAGCAGAGGCGCAGGTAGCGGACGAACACATTCAGGACGATCTGCCTCTCGATCCGAGGTTCCGGCTCCAGGAAGCGGAGAAGCGTCAGGCAGAGGAGGAAGAGCGCAAAGGACGTCTCGTGGCCGGTTCCGTAGTCCATGCGCGTGAAGGAGCCGAAGGAGGTTAGCAGGTAGGGTTCTATGAAGGGGAGCGCGGCGTGCAGCCGAGTCGGGAGAAGTTCCTTGAGGAGTGCAGTCGCTTCCTATACGACGCATGAACGTGCGTGTACGCGGTCGCAAGGTTCGGCGGGGAGGAGATTGGTTTCAGCACGTCGCTGCAATTTAGTGAGGTTTGAAGGATGACGTACGTCCTCTAACCGCTTGCCCCACGTCCGGAACGCGAGGTTCCCAAAGCGCTGCGGTGTGGGCAGTGGGGGGATCTCATCGATCCACCCGTCGAGCTTGTCGAGCATGGCGATGACAGCAGCGGCCGCCTTGGTGAGGAACGTGCATCAATTAGCTCTTTTCCTTCTCGAAATACAAAGAATCAGAGACAATTAGACCTACCGTGTCGGGCTCAGGGTCCTCGTACGGCAGAGAGTACCCGACGACGGACTCGGCCAGCCTCCGGAGGAAAAGCGCGTAATCCTGGTATCCACGGGTGTGCTTCCAAGCCTCGACGTCTTCGTCTGTCTTAATGCGCAGCACTGGAATGTCCGTGGGATCTAAGCTAGATGCATCGATCCTGCGTAATGGCGGAAGAGCCAATGTCGTGGTCGAACTTGAAGATGCAGCCATGCGTGGCGGCGTGGGTGACCGGTCACGTATGGTTCAGGAAAGGGATGTTTCTGCAGGCAGCGTGCTGCTATCAGAAGCTTCAGACTAGGTTCTAACAGGAGCAATCCGTCGGATGTTCAGACAGTAGTATGCTGTAGCTGGCATGAGCTAAACTGAAGGTGCAGCGGACACGATAGGACGAACCTGATGGTGCAACGCGTCTGTGCAAGCCCTACCTAACGGAGGCTCCAGATAGTCTGCCAATAGATCAAACGTGATGGTCGCAGCTAACAAACCTGAGTCACTGGCGCGGATTGTGAAGTTCAAGAGCAAGTTCAAGGCTGCTATTGCGTAGTCACTCAGATAGGCGCTGTGGGGTTTGCTTGGTCACGTGCATTGACGCGTCGCGGTCGGCGTCTACGCGGAACCGCGGCGGTTCTCGCCTCACTACAACCCCTTCGTACTCAACCATCACGAGAAAGACTTCTGACCGACGTCCAGAGTTCTCGAGTGCACGAAGACCATCCCAGAGCTACAGAGAGCACAGGGCTCGTTATGGCGCCCTTTGACGACTGGAACAAGATTGATGACGAAGAGGAGGAGGAACTGCAGGACACCTCGGTACGTCGCGTCCAAGAACGCGTCGCGATTCAATGACATGCTAACATTCGTGTCTGGAAGCTCTACGAGGGGAAAAGAGACGTGATTCTTTTCTGCATTGATTGCTCGCCTTCCATGCTTGAGCTCTACGAAGACCCGCGCTACGAAGACGTGCAGACGTGCAAGCTACTCACAGCGCTCGAAGCCGCCATGCAGATTCAGAAAAGAAAGGTTCTTGTGGGCCCGAACGATGCGGTCGGGATTATGCTATTCAACACGGTGAGTCGCCCCAGCACTTCGCAGACCACCCGCCTCAAACCACCCCTTAATACCTCCATCACCTACGAACCCACGTGCTGGTGTCCGCAGACCAAGAGAAACGAGAGCGGCACGGCTGGTGCGGACCTCAAGAAGGGCACGTATGTGTATCAACCAATAGCTACCGTCGATGCGCCGAAGGTGATGGAACTTGCGCGGCTACTGGACGGTAAGTGCGCCACCCCCGGTCTATTACCCAGGAGTTTAACCGCGGATGGTGCAGAGACGCGAGAGAAACCCGAGATACTTGCGGAGACATTCCCACCCATGACGGACAAGCGCGTTCCCGTGGGCGACGTGTTTACGAGCTGCAATTGGGTTATCCGTGACGGGTACGCAGATCGTTGGCATGCCATGCGGCAGACGCTGACTGCTTAGTTCCAAGAGCACCCAAGACTGCGACCAAACGCATATTCTTCATCACCGACGAAGACAACCCGCATCCAGGCGCAGCGAGCAGCCGTTTAATAACCTCCGCGCGCACTACCCTAATTGTACGTGAACCGCTGCGGCTTACGGGATTCCCCGCTAACCCTGTTTCCAGGACCTCGTGCAAGCCGGGGTCACTGTCGAGCCATTCTTCATCAGCACTGAGGAGAAGCCGTTTGACCCCTCGATTTTCTACTCTGTACGTATGCTTGCTGTTGCTTGTTCGCCTCGCATCTGAGTGAAACGCGATGGACAGTCCGTCCTCCTAGCAACAAACCTCACCGACTCCGACGACCTGGGCGAAGATGGGGAGGGACAGATCCTCCCTGAGTCCATCTCCATCGGGCGCATTGAGGAATTACTTGCGCAGATGCGCTTCCACGAAGTGCCAAAGAGAGCGCTGTTCAGCGTGCCGTTCACGCTTGCGCCTGACTTCACCATTGGAGTAAAAGGGTCAGTTATTTTTGCTATTCAGCGAGAACTCTTCGTGTAAATTGATGTGGGGTACCTTTTCCAGCTATGGTCTTATCTCTGAGCAGAAGAGAGGAGCGTACCGGTACTTCGCGGACCTCGGCGATAGGATGGAAGTCGTCACTTCGCGGACGGCTTACGTGGATGAGGTGAGCAGTACAGGTTAGCTCGCCCCGACGCACCCACGTTCAACCCGGATTCCCGTACCACAGGAGCGGGAGGCAGAAGCGGAGAAAGCTCAAATCCTATACGGGATGGATCTCGGTGCTCCATCGGCTGAGGTTGAGGAGGATGGTGGGGACGAGGCCAAGGCTGCGGATGAGGGAACCCGGTCGGTACCGCTCGGCAGTCGAGTGTTCTACACACAAGACGAGGTTCGCTCGTTCCGGACCCTTGGACTCGAGCCTGGTACGTCTGGACCCATACATCTTGAGCGACATACATGGCCCGGGCATTCAGTTGACCGCGTGGTTAGGGATCAAGCTGCTGGGTTTCAAAAGCCGGAAGGAGCTAGCCTTCGAGGACAACATCAAGCACTCCGTGTTCATCTACCCAGATGAGATGGTATGTCGCCGTTTCCCGGTCTCGGTTGCATTCCTGCAGTCATCTCTGCTAACTCCACACGTTCCTGGAAAATTTGCGGGGCGCTTCTGCTAGACTTACTCTGGGAGCAAGCGCACCTTCACGGCACTGCTCAAGACGATGATCAAGAAGAAGAAGATTGCGATCGTCTGGCCCTTACTCGCCGAAACTCGTCGCCCATCTTCTGCGCCGTCCTTCCGCAGGTGAGCTCTCCAGCCTGATTATCGCCAATATACCCCCGCTTGGTAGATCGGCTCCAGGGTCCTCTGGCTCCGCCATACCCATGTGACAAACCTACTGAACGCCCGCGTCTTCCAGGAAGAGAAAGTGGACGAGAGCGGCTGCGAGAGCCGCCCGGATTCCATCTAATCCCGCTCCCATTCGCCGATGACATCCGGGCCGCACCAGTCGAGAGGGGCTTCCGCGGTAAGATCTTTGCCTCATGACAGTCACGGGCTCACCGAGTCTCTAAACTATGCATTGACGTTCCTGGACCGCTATCTCGCCTACGAATGATTGGTTCCTATTGCCTACCGCAACGCCCGCGGAAACCTTGCCTCGGCGTGCGCAGCAAAGGATGAGCTCAAGGAGGCTGCCCGCAAGATTGTAGACAAGCTCCTGGTCAAGAATGGCTCGTATCCACCCGACTCCTATCCGAACCCTGGTGAGCTGCCGACGTATATCCCTTGTCACCCTTCCATTGCGCGCTCACAATTACGGCAATTTTTCCCATGTTCCCTCTTCAGCTCTTGCGTATCACAACGCGCAACTCGAGGCCAGTGCGTTCCGTGAGGAATTCGACCCGGAGGCCTT